>MU089736.1:136630-152210 GCA_014858505.1 Corymbia citriodora subsp. variegata
TTTATATTCACCACAACACTTCAATAATTCAAAACATTCATTCCCAACTCCAACCTGCAAGACAAGGGGTTAACAATCACTCCACCCCTTATAACTCCCATCTGCAAAAACATTTAACACCTCAAATAGTTAGGGACGTACCTGGTATCCTCGCTGCCAAACAAAAATAATTTTTAAACAAAAGAGAAAATTGGCCTAAGTCCACTAAGAGTTTAAACTCAAGTCCCCAGCGGAGTCGCCAAGCTGTCGCGACCTCACCTCGGGTGCACCACCTAGGGTTTGGCTAATGGATTACTAAGCCTAAACTTAGCTCGGGCTCTCCCAAACCCATACCAATTCGCGACTTAGGGTTTAAGTTTTTAGCATGCAAATGATTATTACTTGGAGTCGCCACTAATCTATTTTTTGGTGGGTCGATTAGAAACCCAAGTAAAGTAACAGGAGGATTACTTTACTCCTACGAACCAGAGACTATGGGATCGGGGACTTGATTACGTTAGATTTCTCTAACGCCCTTTCGGTACCTTTTCTCTTTTATTTTAAAAAAATGATTGGCGGGCAGTTTGCATTGATTTTAATTTACTCCCTAACATTCAATGTGATCATGCAAATGCGCAATCATTATTTAACACTCAATTATCAAAGCATTAAATAAATTGCAAGGAATGGGAGGAAATTACTTACCTTGAAGCTACTAAAGCATCTGCAATATTAGTTAGAAAATCACATTAACCTAAAAGTGATTTCTAATTAATATGCGATTACTCGAATTTTGGATTTTCTCTTATTTAATGAGCCTAAAACTAACATGCAATGCATGCAATGACGTACGAAAGTGTCTAACTATAATGGCATGCAATGTGTAACCTAAACTATATGACATGCAAGTGATATGTTTTTTTTTTGTGTGTTTTTCAAATAAATTTCCTAGTTCTAGAAATTATCTAATTCAATCTAAAGGTTAATCTAAACCGAATCCTAGTTTATATTATCTCTAATTAGATGAACCCTATCCTAACATGCAATCTACGCTAATTAAAACATATTCTACGAATAAAATCGATCACCCAAGAAACAAATAAAATCGACGAATCGTATCTCGGGCATGAGATCGAATTGGCCGATTTTCCGTGCAATCGCGAATCGTATCTCAAACATGAGATCGGATTGACGATTATGGCACGTTAAGAAATTAGAGAATAATCTCTAATTTAAAAGGCTACTTGAAATTCGGGATACTATAGTATGGTGTCTAAACAAATATATCCGCAATATTTCAAGTAAGGAAACTAAATATTCGGAAAAAATCAAATTATATAAGATTTCTTACCTATTCCGAATATTGACTTCGAAATTTGGATCACGATCGAGTCTGGTAGTCTAGATGCTCGGGTTGGTGATCTCCTGTGGTGAATGCGCCTTGGGTGAACCTTAGTGGAATTTGCAGAAAGAAGGGAAAAGTCAACTTTTCCTTCAGCCTTCACGGTCACCGTTTTTCTCTCTTCGTGAATATATCCTGCAAAACAGAACCCACAAGCCACGGAGATAGAGAGACGAAGGTACGGCGTCCGTATGGAATTCCAAAACCGCTGCACGTCTGGAACCGAGGCAAACGAAGTGGCCGTTCGATCGGGGGACCGGACGAGAAACAAGGACGTCAGGGTAGTGTGCAACAGTGTGCCGAGAGTGGGGGAACGACGAGATCAAAGTTGGTGGTGCGGCAACTCAGTCCACAGCAAAAGACGCGGCTGAACTCTCTTCGAGCTCTCTCTTTTCTCTCGTCTCTCGTGTTTCTCTCACTCACAATTTTGCTCTCACTTTTGTTGCCGTGTATTCCACGTCCTCCTTTTTCGGTGTGTCTGTCCCCCTTTTATAGGCAAGACAACACGGTGCCCTCAAAAAATATAAGATAATGACACGATCATCGGCTTTCTTATTGCGGATATATCCTTTCTGCTCTTTTTCTATCTTTAACCATGCAGATATACTTTACCTTTGAACCAACCACATCCATTCCTTTTCTTGACCATGCGGATATACTTTACCTTTGAACCGACTACATCCCTGCAGATATGTTTGAATTTTGAACCGGCCACATCCTTGTAGATATATTTTACTTTTGAACCATCCACATCCCTTGTCTTTTCAAAATCGGCCACCGCAAATTATTGAAAAATTATGCTCCTAAAACTATATGCTATACAATATTAAATTATGAATGATTTATCAAAATTTAGGTGACAATTTGTGGCTTGCCATAGTCAACTTGAGCATCGTCCTAAAATAATCTTCTTGTAATTGCCCTCATTCCCAAACCTCACATTTGAATAGATACATTCATAAAATTGTTAGTCTTTTGATTTTCATCCTACTTATTGAATTTCTAATTGCACACCAAACTATTTGGCATATAAGTTAATTGTCCACCTAATTACTATTCGTGCTAGCTTACATTCCTTAATTTGATTTGAATTTTCTAGTCTTCTTTTTTTGCTATTAATTATAGATAATTGTATATTGTCAAATCAATTAAAAATTTCAGTGCATCCTTGTTGCATTATAGCCTGATTGCTCAATATGAAGATGATATTTAGCAAGCATCGTTTTAGTTTTTTGTTTTTATTCTAGCATTGTTACAATTGATTAAGACTAGCCTAGTTAAAAAAAAATTGGTATTAAGTATACAAGTTCCATTTACATTCATTTTTTTTGTTTTCTTCGATAAATAAAATGTGGATAGACATTGCTTTCAAACATAGCCGAATAGAATTTGATAGACCTTATTATCAATATTTTAGGAAAAAAAAGGCACAAAAGTTCATTTATATGTTCTCCAAATTTCACTTTCCCCAACTCTTTTCAAGTTTCCTTTCTAATAATCAATATATCTAAGGTTCATGTACTCAAAATTTTTGTGGGTTTTTTTTTACATTTATGGAAAAAACTCTATTCTAGAAGGATTAGATCTTATTTAGCTTTTATGGAAAGATGGAAGGCTAATTTGCCCATTTGGTTACCAACTTAGGTTACTAAAATATACAAGACTTGCAAGATGAACTAATCTTGGTGCATGATAATAAATGGGCAAAATTGTTTGGGTCTATTTCACCGTCTTATTTCGAATATCCACTATTTTCTTCCCTAGATATACCATATTCTCCATTTCAATTGGCATACCACACATCTTTTGGCTTGCAATAAGTGGCAGCTCTCAAAGTGACCTTTGAAATGGCAAACCCTAACCTTCCTCCCTCACTAAGAGAGCAAGTGCAAGATGGATTGTCTTGGCTTGTGTAATCTTCTCCTTCGACAAGGCAAATCCATCGAAATGAGCGAGGTAAGTCTTGATCGACATTCGTGCTAGGTTATCAATCATGCGATTCAAATACAAAGAATTTGACCCAAAAAAAAAGAGTACAAAGAAATGGATTTTCTACATCATATCTTTTTTGAAAAAAATCAAAAGTGTTGAACGGTGAAAGACAAGCTAAGTGTCGACTCTAAAAGTGACATTTGAAATGGCAAACCCTAATCTTTCTTCCTCACTAAGAGAGCAGGTGCGGGATGGATTGTCTCAGCTTGTGCAATCTTCTCATTCGACAAGTGCAGATCCATCGAAATTGAGCGAGGTAAGTCTAGATCGACTTTCGTGCTAGGTTATTGGCCATGTTTTTTGCGATTTAGATACAAAGAATTTAACCCAAAAAAAGAAGAAAAGAATTGGAGTTTTTATAGCATATCTTTAAAAAAAAAAATCAAAAGTCCTGAATGATGAAAGACAAAATAATAATTCTAGTGCTCCCTAGGGTTCTTGTTTGCTTTACATTATTTTTAAGAGTTGAATTACTCAAATGATCCATCTTCTAGATCTATGCATTGATTCTACAAATTTTATATAGACTGGAACATTGATCATGTTAAAATATATTTTTTCTATCTAAGTGCACTCAGATCTAATTGTTTATACACTTTGTGAAACTAAAGTGTCTATAATATTCTCAAATCTTTTGTTGGCAAAAACGATTTACATATATATATTATATATATCTACACACACAAATATATATGTTGATATCTTTTTTGTGAGTGTCCAGATCTGATTTATGGGTACCTAGAATAATAAATGTATGTGTACACGCATATGATTTCGGGATGACAAAATTGAAATTGCCGATAGGTTTCTAATATACATTGGAAGAACGGATAATATTGTTCCGAAGTTGAAGGTTTGGATATATTGCTTTTTTCATAGATCGATACATGAATAGTTATTCGTTGGACAATAAAACTAACGGCAGTTGTATGAAATAACAAAACCGTTATTTACTTTTGTAAGTAATTAGACCGTTAATGTTATTATGGTAAACATCATCAATATGCACGAAATATTCATGTCTTTGATATCATGAGTATAGTTGAAGATCCTATTTTATGGCATACATGTTTTCCCGTCCTAAATCATTTGGATATATTTAATGATGAATATAGTTTTATATGCGTAATTAATTCTTTACTCATGCCTTGTCCTTCTCTCTTTCTTTCATCCTTGTAGGTCAATAGGTCATTGCCTATTCCAGACAACTCTCATGTTTTGATGGGAGTGAATGAACCATGTGGTTTGAAGGAGGTAGACATTCCTAATCAAGGACATCATGATCGATTGTATACATCACTTAGCACATTAGTTACTGTAAGTTAACTTTCTATTAAGTTTTTTAAGATATAGATAGCCAATGTGAGTTTTATTCTGTCATTTGAAACTTTGTGAGGTAGACCATGACATAAACTCAATATTACAGTTATATAGTGTGGTTTCCATCACTAAGAATGATAATCAATGTAATGTAAGTTGACTCTTTGTCAAGTTTATCTACATATAAGTAGCTCATGTAATTGTTCTATGATCTTTCATGAGATAGACCATGACATAAATGAAATTTTATTATTATAGAAGATTTTTTTTAATTCACTTTTGTGAGGTTCAAACCTTAGTTTCCTAATGCTGATATCCTCATGAAAAGATTCATAGGAACACATAAGATGAATGATCCACAAAATACATTGTGAGGCACTTAATTTCTTCGTCTTGATTCTCAAAGCATGTTTGATAAGCTTGGATGTATATATGAAGTACACAACTAAACTTCATTTGTAAGAAGTTGCAACTGCACAAGTTTTGTATAAATAGGCTACATATATTTCCCAATTCATTGACTTTAGCAATAATTCAAAATAGTCCATGCTTTGACGATAAGATATGCTAGCATTGATAAATTGTGATTGCAGAAAGTTGTTTCTCAATTGAGAAAAAGTATTTTGGAAAATGTGCTCGACTTGGGTCCAATATCGTGTAGATTACCTCAAAATAATGCGGGGACAAATGTCTCGACCTTTAAGGTAATACTATCTTAATGATTTGTTTGTACACCATTCACATATGCATTTTGGAAAAAAATTATTGAGTTAAAGTGTATGGTGGTCGATTGTCAACATTTCATATTTTATTCATATTAGAGCACACTTTTTATATGTAAGAATTTGTAACTAATGCTCACAATAAATGACAAATGATCAAATCCTAAGCACAAACAAATCCATCTTTATTAGTGGAAGTCAAGACTAGGGCCAAAACCACACTTCTAGGGGAAGACATAGTTCTTTTGTGCTCCCCCTGATTGTGTAGCAGATTTGGACAAGGTGGCTTCTTGAATTTCTTCTTTTGCTTTTTCGTTGAATGCATATAAATATCACATTTTATACTTTGAATTGTCTAATTGTTTTTGTTTTTATGGTGTGAATATTATTTATTGATTGTGGAACATCCACCATCAATCTTCATCGGAAGAGAGGCTTCAAGGGTGGAATATTGCATGTAGGCAACGTGCAAATCGAAAATTAGACATGGTATTGTATATTCAAGAAACTTTATTGCTACTGCTTTAATAAGATTGATGATTCGAAAGAAGTAACGTAGATTCGACTGATTTGGTTTCTGTAAACATTGCATGGAGATAAAATGGATCATAGTGATGTATGTTAGTGGAAAGGAGCAATAAAAACTTAGTTTTATGTTATAAGCTATTTTATTATTAAGTGTATTGAAATTGTTTTACAATTGTCCATGAGTAAAGCTTTGCAGAACTATCGTCATGGACAATCGAGAAGGATGTTTCGCTCTACTATGAGGTTGTCGAGTTTATAATGGAAGGTTTGATTGGGAGTAGTTCTCTACAAGTGAGTTATAAACACCTTAAATAAGCAAACTATGAATCAAAGTTATTTTTACTTTGCATTTAGTGTGGAACTTCATTTGGGTGATAATTTAGGAGCAAGGTCGTGCTACTGGAAAGAAAAGTTCACGGAAGAGAAAGATATCTTCCTGTAAGAAAGAAAGATTTTGTCGATTCAAGTCATTCAAGATCTCTAGTGTGGAGAAAATCGCTATTGAACATTTTCTAGAGGAATCGTATAATAACCTCAAGAAAATTTGTGGTACCAGATGAGCAGCACCGGGTTTTTTTTTTTTTGATATAGACTTTGCTACTTAAATAGAACCGTGAGCTCCTTATATCTAACTATCTGTTTGATTGTCTTTATAGAAAGCGAACAATAGGAGAATTTGAAGCCAAATAGTGAGAATGAGGAATTGGACATTTTGCCCTGTTTCTCAGCCAGTAATGGAGAAAGGAGAAAGATACTTGAGCTTTTATTTTTTTTCCTTTTGTTGTTGGTGATTTATAAATTTATATGTATCCATATATTTATATGTATTTTGTCTGTCTACATTTGTTTTATGAGTATGTAGAATTATATAATTTATTTATACAAGAATACGATTTTGTGGATGTTAAAATTGAAATTGTCAATAGGTATTTTTTGCTAATATACACTAGAAGAATAGATAATAATGTTCTAGAGTTGCTGGTTTGATCGTATTACACTTCGCATAGTTTAATGTATGAGATTTTATCTATTATTCATTATTCACTAGATAATAACACCAGTGGCAATTGTTTAAAATGCCAAACCTTTATTAGCTTTTGTAATTAATTAGATGGTTAATTATGTTATGGTAAACATTATTAATATATACCAATCTCATTTCTTTTAATTATGTTACAAGAGTTCATTGTTCTCAAGTAGTCATAATGTTTAGTATAAGGAACAATACTAATTAAAGGAAATGAGTTCTATATACATTAATAATGTACACATTCAAGCTAGCAACCCCAAACATTAGTATCTATTCTTCTAGTGTATAGAAACTTAGTCCGATGTATAGAAAAATATCAAAATGGATAAGTACAGTTACATGATAATGCTTAAATAGTAAGAATCCCATATTAGGGTAGTACAAAGAATATAGTTGAAGATCCTATATTGTCGGATATATTTTATCTTGTTTTGCATCGTTGTGTAGCGTTTAATGATGAATATAATTGTATATGCTTTGATAATTTCTTTACTCATCTCTTGTACTTTTCTGTCTCTTTTATCCTTGTAGGTCAATCAATCACTCTCTACCACAAACAAATCTTGGTTTTTAATCCAACCAAATGAAGCACCTGGTTCAAAGAAACCAGATGTTCCAAATCAAGTAGGAGAACGTGATAGAGTGTATACATCACTTAGAGCAATAGTCAATGTAAGTTAATTTTCTATAAAGTTTTCTTGATGCAAATATCATGTAATGTTTATTTTGTTATTTGACATTTCATGAGATAGACCATAACATAAATGCTATTTTACCATTACAAGGTATTGTTGTTTGAAATCTACATTTTGTGGGGTTCAATACTTGGTTTTCAAATGTGGATATCTTCATGATGCATATGATTCTATCATCTTGATTCTTGAAGTATATTTGATAAACTTGAATGTGTTTATGAAGTGTGCAACTAGATTTCAAAGGTGTAAAGTTACAACCATAGGATTCATATATAAATAGAGTACTTATATTTCCAATTCTTTGACTTTGACTATAAGTCATAAATTGTGCATTCCTTAGATATAAGATGCATTTCTGATGACTTGTCGTTGTAGGAAGTTGCTTCAAAATTGAGAAAAAAGTTCAAATGAGGTGCTCGATCCGGATCTGATATCATATTTTGTACTTGAAAATTATGGTGGAATAAATGCCTCAAACATTGAGGTAGTATTGTTTTGATGATTTTTTATGCATTGTTCACATATGCATTGTGAAGATCTTAACAGCATTTTTAGTTGAAGTGCATTTTGAATGAAAAATGACAAATGATTAAATCCTAGGCACTGTCAAATTTATCATCTTCGGCCAAAGGTGAAACCAAGGCCAAAAGCACACTTGTTGGGCAAGAGACTATATCTTTTGTACTACCCCCGGATTGTCAAATTACAACAGTCTCGAACAAGGTGGCTTCTATAATTTCTTCTTGAAGTTTTGTAGTTTGAGTTTCATATCAATATCTCAATTTATATATCTACAAATCTTTAGAATTCATTCATATTTGTGATGCCACTATTAACTATTGGTTGTAGTATATTCAACATAAATCTTCATTTGAAGAGAGGCTTTGAGGGTGGCATATTGAATGCAGACGACGTGCAAATGGAAAATTAAATTTGGTAGTTGTATATTCCAAACTTTTATTGCTTTTACTTTTCTTAATAATATCGAACTTTCTAAAGAAATAATGTAAATTCGAGTGATTTGGTTTCTTCATAACATTGCCATGAGATGAAATGAATTATCTAGTAATGTATGTTATTTGAAAGGATTGAAAAAGATTTTAATTTAAACTTTTTTGCTTATTATATCATTAAGTGTACTCAACCTTATTTTATACCCTTTGATGAGTAATAGCTTCGTACATGACTTTCAGGAATTTATTGGATGCTGATGAAGTTAATGCAATCTATTATCTTGTAGTTCTATGGACAGTCAAGTAGGATGTTTCGCTCAACTGTTGAGCTTGTCAAGTTTATAATGGAGGCTTTCATTGCTAAAGAGACATCAGGAAATCATTCTAAACAGGTGAGTTATCAAAATCCTATATAATTAAAATGTGAATTGGTTATTTTTTTCTTAACACTTAGTATGTGATTTTATTTGGGTACCCATTTAGGAGCTAGGTCCTGCTATTGCAGCAAAAGGTCTACCGAAGATAAATATAACTTCCAGCGAGGAAGAAGAAATTCCGCCACCCAAGTTATTTAAGATCTCTAGTGCAGAGGAGTTTCCGAATGCTCCATTTGAAACTAGCAGGAGCATTGACAATATTAGTGTTGAAAATGCATATCCAGAAACCAACGTGGAACGTTTTTTTGGAGGAATCTAGCAACAACCTCATGAACTTCTGTAGCGGATTAGGGGCACAAGGTTATTCCTTTGAAGCAAATCTTACAAGTTAGGAGAAAAAATGAGCTCCTTATATCTGCTAATTATTTGATTATTTTCTTCATAGAAAGCGAACTTGAAAGGGAGAAATCCTTGAAGTCAAGCAGTGAGAACAAGGATGATGCCTTGGGTGATGAAGAGACTCATACAACTGGCAAATCTGCTTGAGGGGAGGATTGCTTTGATTAGTTGAGAAAGACAACCATCACTTTGCACCAGCTCGAGAATTCGTAATTCAAGAGAAGAGCCTAAAATGACCAGCATTGGTTCAAATGTTTCTTCACAACTATCTGATTTGGTTCATCTAATCAGTGCAAGTAAATTGAGTTTATTTAAATTTCATTCATCAGACTTGTTGGAGGATATCTGTTCTCGAAACTTTTATTATTTGAACCATGAATTATTAAGCCTTGTTTGTCAATCGGGAATAGAGAAAGTGGAATGGGAATAAAGCCCATGTTTTCTTTCCATTTGTTTTTGGTGGCTTATAATCTTTATTGAGAATGGAGACTTTCTTCAAATTGTTGTCATTAGTATAGGGGCTAGTGAGTCGAGATAACAAAATTGGGAACGTGATGGGGGCATTTATCTCCCTCTGGTCAAGTATCTACTGCCATATTTTCCTGGAATGGTCTAGAAAACAATCCTTTTCTGGATTCCTTTTTTGTTACATGGAACTCAGCTAGGTGATCAGGTTGAACATCGCAAATAACAGCTTAAATTTCCATAAGATAATATCGTTCAGTACGGGACCATGCCCAATTAGAGTTGCGGTTATCATCCCTAGCCTTGGCATGGAGGCTTAGACCAGCACTGTAGGCTATTCTCTTAGGATTCTGATCAGAAGAGAGCCATATTGGCGTCAGTTATCCTGTAAAGGCACGCTTATTGGCTATTGCCAATCGAGCATTCAACATGGGGCTAGAGAAGAGGCCCGACTTGCAATATCTTTCTCTAACCGTAGGTACTATTACCATTATATTCACCTTTTGGATATTAAATAGCTTTTGTAATTAATTAGACCGTTGGTTGTGTAATGTTTAACATTATCAATGTACAGGGAATTTATTTCTTTTAACTGGTATCGTTACTGTTACTGGTTCGCTATTTCATTATCAAATGATAAGCTATAGATATTGTCATGGATATTTTCTAACTTTCAATATTGACATTCGTGTGGACAACTCACAAGTCATATCTTGTTTAATCCTCATGGAAACCACCAAAGAAGACTAGCAAATTTAATATTAATCTCCTATACATTTATATATATTCATTAAAGCAGGAGAGTTTATTTTCCGTTGAGTTGCCAAAAGTAGGCAGAAGCTGCTTTTTGTTGGCGGACTCATCAATGCCACGTACAATGCTTAGTGCATGGAAACATTGTCTCTTTATTCAATGTTATATTGAGATAGATGTGTGAATTGTGTTAAAAAATGTTCCACATTAGAGAATTTGTGTGATGTTAACTAGATAATATATCCTATTTATCTCATAACTCATTATCTCAAAATTTTGGTTGAAGATGAGTTTAATTATATATATTAACAGGTTTAGATTTAAACTCTCTCTTGGCTCAATGTTTGATGAAATCAAGGGGAATCTCATGACCAATGTGGTTATGGGCATCATTATCTTGATGATAGCTTTCTTGGTTCAATATGAAGAAAGAGACCAATAATGAAAATGGGTGTTGGATATTCAAGTTGAGATATCTTGATGCAATCATGGCTTGAACAAATGGAACCCCTACTATACGGGACATTTCATTACCCTTGAGGAGCATCATATTTAAGCTATACATCTTCTTGTAAGTTGCTAGGTGAAACACTCTTGCACATGATCAAAAGAAATCTCCGTGGTGAGCTTGTTTTTGTCGGGATCTCTAAATGGTAGAGTCAAGCAAAGACTCATCGCGATATCTAACCTTTTCCTTTTTATTCGAGGTGATATCTTCAATATCAGATAGTGTCCTCGTAGCTAACCATAAGTGGAAGATTGCATTACAAGATATGTTCCTCTAGAATCCTACGAAGCCTTGGAAAATAGCCGTCCCAGCTTGCTGAGTCAAACCGTGATTCCACATAACACGTGACCCATCAGATTACTCTCACCCCCAATCATTCCTCTGGCTATATCCATGTCCTAAAAATTTACAGCAAGGCACACTTGCACAGGGACCATGTCCCAGACGAAATGCTTGGGATCTCACAGTTGCCAATCCAAGTTGATCTACGAGATACACGCTTGGATGATTAATGAATCCCAGCCCTAGCACGGTTAGGATAGAGACGCTATGGCCCAATGGCCCGGCATGAGAGGAATTCACTTGCTGTTCTAGCAGAGTGATAGGAATAATGAAGGTGCAACATCGCAGAGAGAGTGCAAACCAAGCCTGCACTCTTGATAGTGGTAAGAAAAGCCCATGCCTATCTTCCCGAAACATTGCACCTGAGAGCGCCTTCCGGGTAGACTGGGCTCCAAGTAAGAGTAGGCATGCGTATGTAAGAAAGAGAGAATAAGAAGAACACTTCCTTTCAGAGCTTCTCATCAAGATCTCACGAATTCAGAAAATTCTTAAGAACGCTTCAAAATAAAGATCTTACGACACAATTTGTGCTAGTACAACGGCATCCACATAGCTTTCTTTGGAGAAGACCACACTTTATGCCACATAATTCAGTCTCTAAAACCACATGCATTCCTAACTTTAGTGAGATATCATGAGGACAACCTGATGCATTTGAAGATGCAAAGCTGAAAACTTCCTGAAGAATTTGTTTTGATTCGGTTGAGCACTCAAGCAATGTTAGTACGGCATTGAATGAAGCTGGCTAAAGAATATATCTCTTCTTTTAGATGAACCCAAAAACATGAATCAAGAAAATAATAAACACAAAGTTAACCAATGAACACAGAGCATAATTGATCGGTTCTTCTGATGAATCCAAAGTAGATGGGATCAGAGTTGAAGACATCCTCGTCTTGTTGCTTGTTTTACTCCATGTTTCCATTAATTTTCCTCTTGCATTGGCATAATTATATCCTATCAGTTTGAAGGGGTTGTTTATATCGGCAAAAGAATAGTCTAAGTGTCAAAACTTGGCACGGAGGATACTTAAGTGCCACTTTTTTTGAAAATTGGATCATTTTAGTGCCAACTTTGACGACAACCGTCGAAAATCCTACGTGTCATTTTTAAAATAATTTTACTTGCTTACGTGGCATGCTGGAAAGCTGAATTATCTTTGAAAAGCCAAAAAAGATGTCATTTTACTTAGGATTTGAATNTCCTTGAAGTCAAGTAGTGAGAACAAGTATGATGCCTTGGGTGATGAAGAGACTCATACAACTGGCAAATCTGCTTGAGGGGAGGATTGCTTTGATTAGTTGAGAAAGACAACCATCACTTTGCACCAGCTCGAGCATCCATAATTCAAGAGAAGAGCCTAACATGACCAGCATTGGTTCAAATGTTTCTTCACAACTAACTATTTGGTTCATCTAATCAGTGCAAGTAAACTGAGTTTACTTACATTCCATTCATCAGACTTGTTGGAGGATATTTGTTCTCAAAACTTTTATTATTTGAACCATGAATCATTAAGCCCTGTTTGTCAATCGGGAATAGAGAAAGTGGAATGGGAATAAAGCCCATGTTTTCTTTCCATTTGTTTTTGGTGGCTTATAATCTTTATTGAGAATGGAGACTTTCTTCAAATTGTTTTCATTAGTATAGGGGCTAGTGAGTTGAAATAACAAAATCGGGAATGTGATGGGGGCATTTATTTCCCTCTGCTCATGTATCTACTGCCATATTTTCCATTTCTGGATTGTTTTTGTGTGACATGGAACTCAGCTAGGTGATCAGGTTGAACATCGCAAATAACAACTTAAATTTCTGGGGTTAGGACACTAGGAGTGCCATAACTTTCATACGGCGCTCACTTTGGTGCCAAAACTTTTTTTTCGCTCACTTGAGTGCCACATCGGAGTGAAATCGTTCAGTTAAGTGCCACTTTCGGCCAAAAATCATTTAGTTAAGTGCCAAAATGCATACGTGGAATTTTTTAATGATTTTTCCTTTTTTTTAAATAAATTTCGACACCGACGTGGACTTTTCAGGCAAAACGACGCCGTTTCTACTCTTTTTAAAAAAAAATCGTTTTTTTTTGCTGTTTTTGTTTTTTTTGTTAGGGCCGGTAAGGGCCACCGATGACCCTCACCGGCCTTAAAGAAAAAAAAACTCAAAAAAAAATTAATAAATATATTAAAATATTGTTCACCGGCACCACGTCAGCTTTTCCGGCGGCCACATCAGAATTGGTACTCAAGTGAACGTTTTTTAAAACTTGTGGCACTCAAATGAGCGAAAAAAAAGTTTTGGCACCAAAGTGAGCGCCGTACGAAAGTTATGGCACTCCTAGTGTACTTACCCCTAAACTTCCATAAGATAATCTCGTCCGGTAAGAGACCATGCCCAATTAGAGTTGCAATTATCATCGCTAGCCTTGGCATGGAGGCTTAGACTAACACCGTGAGGGGAGAGGAGAGACGGCGGCTTAGGTGGCCTTGGGTAGGCGGACAGCTCATGGATGGGTGGCATGGTGATGGTTGGGCGTGGCTAGTGACACTAGTGGCTAGGGGTGACAACCAAGGTGGTGGTGGCATGCGGCTAGAATAGAAACAAGGGAGAAAAGAAGAAGGAAAAGAGGGAAAGAGAGAAAATGAACAAAGAGAATGTAAAGGGGAGGGGGCGGTCGAACTACAGGGAGAAGAGAGAGAGAGAGTGAAGTGTAAGTGGGATATTTTCTTACAAAATCTCCCCATAATCCTCATAATTTCCTTCTCCATAAATGCATGTCATTTCCCCCCTTAGTTTCCTCTTCACCATGTATTTTGTGTCTTTTGTCTTATGTTCATAAATGCAAGAAGGGTATTTTGGTAATTTTACATTTAAGCATGAAATTATTTTTTTTCCCTTGGGCCATCTTAAATCAATGGGCCTTGGTTTGGGCTTGAATGAGAAGAAATGGGCTTTGCAAGGTTAATGGGCTTGAAATTGGGCTAGGAAAGGCTTTGGGCTTGAGTTTGGCTTAGTAGGCTTCATTGGGCCACTTGGGTTGCTTAGGCCCTTGGTAGTCAACCACATTGGGCGTAAAGCCCAATGGGCCTTTGCTCAGCCCACTTCCCCATGGACTCCAGTTATCGGCGCGTTAATCTCTTTTCTAACAATTTTGTGCTTATCGATAAATATGAGGATTAATGAGGCGATATCCAATATTTTAATCTTGATATCCTTGAAAGTTCAATACTTGAAATTGGATTGAAATTCATGGTTGAAATTAATCAATTGCAACTTTAGTACATTTTAGACTAACGGGTGGCTTTTAGGAGTTATGTGTATTTGACCCGTGATTGAAATGATATCAATCCATGTTTAAGTCTCCTTGATTCATGGATTACCTCAATTGTCATGTAATTGCACTTGTTCTAAAGTATATGATCATTAGGAATCGATTTAGAGTTGTTCACAGTCCATATATTGGTATTATAGAATCACCCACGATCGGATTATACTCTTAGCAAATCAACCTATAATTGTTTCTTGATTATCCTATATTGGCACATGATTGTCTCTTGTCAATCCTTATGGTTGAATCGTCAATCCATGGTCCAGTTCTTTAGTTGTGCATACTCAAATTCTTAATAGCCTTTCCCCTTTAGTTAGTATTTCATAAGTGATTAATTCGGAATGTGATTTAACTAATATTGCAATGATAAAATAATCATTCATATATCATGAAACTAGTTGAATTTTCAGGATATCACACTAATAGTGTCCTTTAAAATGGCCAGTCCTTAGATGCAAAAATTATTTACTTCACTTAAAGGGCAAATGCATGGTGGATTATCTTAATTTCTATCTACATCTCCCATCACAAGTGCTCATCAATCCAAAATGAAATGAGTAAATGACAAAATAAATGGCACTAACCTAGTACAAAGGTCAACAGAGAGTTACCTCATTCATTTTGGGTCAATGAACACTTGTAATAGGAGATGATAACACATATTGAGAAAATCCATCTTGCACTTGCTCTTTGGGTGAGATAGGTAAGGCTTCCATCTTACAGTTTGGCATTTTAGACGAAAATGGTTAAATCTCCTATCATCAAGTCATCAACTTCCTTGACCTTCTAG
>MU089737.1:0-112381 GCA_014858505.1 Corymbia citriodora subsp. variegata
TGGAAAGGCAATCCCCCGTCAAGGCGACCGAAGAATGGTTCGGGTCCTAGACAAACAACTCTTTGCTTCTACAGGTGACCGAAGAATGGTCCGAGTCCTAGAAAAGCAATCCCCCGTCAAGGCGACCGAAGAATGGTTCGGGTCCTAGACAAACAACTCTTTGCTTCTACAGGCGACCGGATAATGGTCCGAGTCCTGGAAAGGCAATCCCCCGTCAAGGCGACCGAAGAATGGTTCGGGTCCTAGACAAACAACTCATTGCTTCTACAGGCGACCGAAGAATGGTTCGGGTCCTGGAAAAGCAGTTTCCCCATATCATCAATCATAGGTATGTTTTTCTATATCAGCATAAGATAAGGAAATATCCTGATACTTGCCAAAAACTCGGGGTTCGCACCCCATATCACTCTTTCCTGATAAGTAACTACAGGTATTTTTCTTATCCATTTTAATATGTATCATGTATTATTGCCATTTTCTACTTTGGACACTTGGTCCTGGGTGAACTATCATCTATTGCATATGCATGGATAAAATTTAGGTATCAATTCGTCTTTGAAGGCAACCTCTGCGAACTCACCTTCAAAGAGGGGCAGCTGTTGACACCTAAATTTTGACCAAGTATTTGCACTTAAATTGCTTAGAATTAGGGACTAATTTGGCCCTAACAAAAAGGATTTTTGACCACCTAAGTACTAATATTATTTGCATTTACTAAGTTTGATTTTCCTATTTATTTTCCCTTATTTTCGAGTAAAAAAATTAATTAAAAAAAAAAAGAAGAGGAGGGAGGCCCACGCGGGCTGGGCCTTTGCGCCCAGCCCCTTTTTGTTTTTATTTTTTCCCATGGGCTTGGGGCCCATTCGGTCCCCTCATCTTCACCCACACGGCCCGACCCTCTCCTTTTTCTTTCTTTCTGGCCTGGCCCCCCTTCTTTTCTTCTTATCTGCGCCGCCCAGGGCCCAGCCCCTTTCATTTCCGGCCCGGCCCAACCCCCTCCATCTTCTTCCTCCCTTCCTCTTCTTCCCTACACGCAAGTAACAGGAGAGCAGGAGCGGAAGACGCAGGCCGGCGACGACAGGGACGTTCGCATGCGCCATCAATGCCGCCGCGCGAGATCTGGCGCGAAACCCGGACGGATAGGACTCGTCTTCAATGCAAAGCAAGTGGCGCGATAAAACGGGGCACGCTGGTCAGCTCACCGTCGATCGGCAGTCAAGCCCTCGGTCGACCGGGTCCTCCTCCGCCTATAAATAGGGGGGTCGAGCGAAGAAGAATACAGCAAGCAGCAGCAACGCAGAAGCGAAAATCCAGAGAAGAGAGAGCGATCTGGAGGAGAAGCGGGAGCTCGAAAGGCTTCCTTGGAGAGATATCCAGGAAGCCGGTTCTGAGCGACCGCCGATCCAAGAGAGAGCTGCAAGAATGAGAGTGAAATAGAGAGAAAAAAGAGGCAGATCTGGAGGAGGGAGAGGTGAAACCAGAGAGTCGAGGTTCTGGAAAAATTCCAGATCTGAAAAAGAGAGAGATCTAAGGGCGAGAGAAGAGAACCAGGTCTGAGGGAGAGAAACCGAGAGAGCAAACTGTGAGAGTTGAGGGAGAGAGACTGTCGGTTTCCCGTGCCTAAGTCGCGGCCGACGGCTCGCTGCCATGCTTCCTTCCCCAGATCGAGGTTTTGTCGCTGGTGCCGGTGCTCCTTCTGATCCCGTTTGGGCCAGGACCGAGCTTTGACGCTGCCGCTCGCCGCATCGCACCCCGCTGCCGTAGCTGCCTGCCTGGCCCGACGCTACCACCGCTCCGCCACCCCCGACGCCACTGCCGCTCAAACCACCGACAACACCGCCAGGTCGCATCGCTTCCGTTGCCATCCGCTCGCAAAACCGTCGCCATCCCTTCTGCCAGCAAGCCGCCCCCGACGCCACCACCGCTGCTCTGCCGTCCCCGACACCGCTTGCTCACGCCGCTCCGCCGACAACAGTGCCCGAAGCCGTCGCTGTTCTGTCCCGCGAAGACAGAGCCGCTCGCGGATGTCGGCTGAACCTCACGCCATCCCTGCTGCCGACCGCCGTCACCCCTGGTGCCACCCGCCGTTCTGTCATTCCAGCCGCTGGTCTCGCGACGGTCGCTGCCGCTCGCTGTGGCCGGACTGGGGCCCGCTCGGCCATCCCCCTCTAGCGCCGCGGAGGAAGCTGCAATAGAGAGGGGGCACACGGAGTCAGGTCATGACCGGGTCGAGTACATGGACCCGGTCGACCCGCTAGGGTTTGGTTTCATGGGCTATGGGCTGAGATAAATTATTCCTATTGGGCTTGTTCTTCTGCTTGGGCTGGACTTGTTAGATGGGCCTGACTATTTATTTTTATTTGTTTCAGGTACTCCCCGCGGGCCAAGTGAATTTGGCCCATTAGCCGAATTCAGCCCAGCCGAGGACCTAAGGCCCTAGAGCCTGGGCCTCACGCTTGGCCGAACCTGATCCGGGTCTAGCCAGATGACCCGACCCAGGTCCGGTCAGTTATTATAATAATATATTATTATTTTTAATTATAAAAATATTTTCGAAAAAATAAAAAAATAAAAAAAATATTTTTTTCATGAAAAATCCGAAAATCCGAAATATAGTTTATATTTTTCCAGAAATATCAGAAAATCCAAAAATATTTTATATTTCACATTTTCTAGAAAAAAACCAGAAAATTCAGAAATATTTTATATTTTCTAAAAAACAGAAAAAGCCAAAAAATGTTTGTTTCAACAATGCATGAAAAATCTTTAAAAAATGCAAAAATACCAAACCTGAGGGTTTAAACAAGATTAGGTACTGGAAGGGCATTAGTGATTAACTAGTGTAATCAAGTCCCCGATCCTAGTTTCTCTGGTTGCGTAGGAGTAAAATATTTCTCCCAATATTTTACTTGGGTTTCTAATCGACCCACCCTAAACTGATTAGTGGCGACTCCTTTTTAAATGAAATTGAATTGCAGGTTTAAGACTCGACCCTTAAGTCGTGAATTGGTGGGCTTGGGAGAGCCTTGGCAGAAGCCCTGATGAAAGGCGTTCAGCCGAGCCATTAGCCTCCCGGGACGTGAGGGGGAGGTCGCGACATGTACGTACCAAAATATCATTTCCAAATTTATCTTCGCACGTTGATTATTGATTAAGAAATCATTACGTAAAGACGGGTGGAGACAGATAGAAGAAAGAGAGGAATATCTAAACATATAAATTTACTTTTGTACTAAAAAAAGAAAAAGGAAAGGTGGGAGACAGCCAGAAAGAAGAGAGGATTGTTTGAACATATAAAATTACTTTTGTACAAAAAAAAAATACTTTGACTGTCTTAATTCGGTGAAGGTGGAAACCTCACAATGTTTAGCCATTAGGTCCATGGTGTGTATTTACACTTCTCTAATTATTCATGAACTGAATGTTTCAAGCCTTATATTTTGGATGTGTATTCAATTTCAAAATCACTTATCTATTTCAAAAATACGGTGTAAGAGCGATCACTCATGTGCATAGTATGTATGCAATGGCTCCTTAATTTAAAGAGAGATGTGATGTTGATTCATGTAAATCATATTCGAAATCAAATAGGAGTTCTCAAGTCATTTTTGTAAATGTGTTTCATGAATTAGCCAGTGTCGGTTTTGTTCCCGATGTTATGATGAGGAATGATGCATCATCCTCCCAAATGTGCCACTTGACACCACATGAATTCGGGCTGATTTTTCTTTGATTCGGAAGTACTAAAATGTTTTTATTTACTCGTCATGTTTGTGCATGACGTAACTATGTCTCATTTTTTTTTTTGTAAGGTAAGATTATATAAAACAACCAGAGAAACTGTACAAGCAGTGGGGGAGACACGGGACCGATAACCACTCATCTGGACAACAAGTCCTGGAGTAGCGGGGTACCGTAGTCTCAATAAGAAATATACAAAAGGCTAGAAGCCAAAAGATCTAAGAGAACCAAAACCATCCTATACTAGGTCATGGGTGGTTTCACTCCAAAACTCTGCGGGTCTATCCCCCAACTACGTCTCATTCTCTTGGCATGTAGAGGAAAAGGATGGACAAGCATATTCAAAATTCAAGACCCACCATCTAAAAAAAGATATCAGTAGGGATGTATAATAGGGATGTACAAAATATATCCTCTGAATTGGAAATCGCCCAAGTCAAACTAAATAAGTTGATTAGATCCAATTTCTGAGAGTGTCGGTGCAGTTCTCGATTTTAAGAGGGAACCAGACTGAACTGGATCAAACCAAATACATACTTTTGTTTTATTATTTAAAAAAAAGTTAGTAAAATATAATCTAAAAACTATCTTGATCCTATTCTAAGTAATGAGAATAAAAAAGTCATCTCAAATAGTAATTCAAAATGATTTCATATCTTTCTATTTTCCTTTTATTATTTACACTTTGTAATATAAATATATGTAAAGAACACATGTCAAATCAGAGTGAATGGAAAGAAAATTTTCAAGCTTCTTTCCTCTTTCCCTTCATGTTAGACTGATTTCATTGGGACTGAAATTGGACCAGACCGATTCCCGAATTTAGGATCAATCGCTCCGATTTCTGATTTCATTTTAGAATCGGATGGAATCAAGCACTGATCATCCATAACGTGAAAGACTCTTATTATCACTCTACACTGGCGTCTGATCAACACCCTGTCGCATAAGAGCCAAACCAAACCGAAGAGGACAATGATACAAAGCTAGGATTAGGACATAAAGGACAACAGTGTCGACGATGATACAAAGCTAGGACATAAAGGACAACAGCGTCGACCCCTCTTTCATCTGTGGGTCCAAAGAAGCGTGATGAATTTTGCCAGCGAAGGATCCGACGACCAAAGGCAGGATACGAACAAGGAAGAGATGACCCAGTGTTTTTTTTTTGTAAGGTAAGTATTATATAATTCCAACCAAATCAAATCAAGACTGTACAAGAGGAAGATACAAGGCACCAGCTTGCACTCACAGGACCACATGTTGAGAGAGAGAGAGATTCGGCTAGGATAGGTCGTAAAGGACAACAGTGTCCGAAGAAAAACAGTATCGACAATGATACAAAGCTAAAACACAAAGGTCAACAGTGTCCACCCCTCTTTGATCTGTGGGTTCAAAGAATCCTGATGATTTTTGCCAGCAAAGGATCCGACGGCCAAAGGCAGGATACGAACAAGGAAGAGATGATCCAGTGTTGAGAGAGAGAGAGAGAGAGAGAGAGAAAGATTCGTCTTCTCCGAACAAATTTCAAAATCGAGAGATAGAGAGAGAGACGTACTTGAGAGTCAAGAGCGGTGTGATTTTTTTTTTATCCGGATGAGAGTGGCGTGAGTTGTTTTTTTGATTTTTTTCCTTGTCTTAATTTATTTATTTTCCTTTCCTTCATCTGATTTAGTGAGACATTAATAAAATGTCACAATGAAGTTGAAAATTGCCAAAAAAAAATAATGAGTATATTTCTGGTACTAACAAAATGCCACCAATGATATTCAAAATTGCTACTAACAATTTTTAATGACGAGAGAGACTCATTTAATAGGTTTTCAATTTTTAAATGTAATTAAGTAGGCTTTTTAAGATTTAAGTGATCAATTTATGTTTTAAATGTATCATACATAAATTCAAGATTCATTTTGATACATCTACTCGTAGATGAGATCAGTTATTACTAGCAAGGAACTAACTTGAAATGAGGCAATTTCCGGTTCTCCATGTGATTAATGTGTATTTCCTTTGATCCTATGGGCTACTACTTTTTTCAAATTAATCTGGGGGTTCAAATTTCATAAATGAAAGTGAGACCAAAAGACCAATTTGCCGCTTAAATAGTAGTACAGACTTTATGTACGCTCGTGCTCAATTATCATCACAATTATTTTTTAATCAAGCTCCGTAACAACATAAGTTTTATTTGTAATGCAACAAATCTAATCATCTATTCAATTCTACTTTTCAAAAAGTAAAAGAACGGTGATAGGACATGGAGATGGTAGCAGAAGTTAATGAACGTGGTCTTATGTAGCCGTCGAAAGTGTGGGGTGAGCCGCAACGACAGAAACAGGCATTAAGGTCATTCCGGTGCGTCGCTCAGAGTAGGAAAATTGACGCCAAATGCCTAGGTGGCGGTTGTCGAGGATGCTCAATGGTGACGCAAAAGTGCCACTAAAGATGTACTCTGAGACGTTTGTTGAAGGCCTCTATAACGCATTCGACGACGGTTTTCAAAGTGTCGCAGAGGATTTTTCCAGAGAGATCGTTAGTGACTCTTTGCAAGTGCCACTCGTTAGGCACATTTCAACAATGCCACAAATAGAATCCCTTCCCCATGACATATATCCCAAATATTAGACAATAAATTATATAAAATATTATAGGATGAAGTTTTGAATTATTCCAGAGATCTTATTGCGCATTATTTGAATATCCGTCAATAATCGGCTCATCCGCAGAAGAGGCATCGATACTCCTCTGGAGAATGTCCCGCGCCAGATTCTCTGGTCGAGTGACAAGGGCGGCGATCCTTCTTTTTTCTCGAGCTTCATGCGCAAGTTTGTTAGGGTTGACGATGGAGAGGTGTGCAACTACAACAGCAGGCACAACTCATCATTTGGATCCCCAAAAAATCTGAGGAATTTCGCTCGCAGAAGACAATTCGGAACAGAGAATTAATGGTTTTGCTGAGATCTAGAGCGGGCGAATCTGCCTAGATCTGGAGGATTACAAGTGCTTGCAATCAAGGCTCAAGCTAAGGCTGCTTTCCCTGACGAGCAAGGAAGAGGGGAAGTGGCTGCTGGAAGGACGCCAGGGGCGGTGGACTTGAGGGGCGGTGGGTTTGGTAGTCGATTCCACAACTAACGAGCTTGCGCTTGATGTGGCTGTTCCTTGGATCTTGAAGAATGATTAACCCTAAAGGAACAAGGAAGAAGATGAATAGTAATTGCAAAAGAAAAGAGAGAGAGAGAGAGAGAGAGAGAGAGAGAGAGAGAGAGAGAGAGAGAGAGAGAGAAGTCAGAAAATTTAGATAATTAGGCAAAATGGTGTCATTTCAGTTTAATTTGCCCATATTAGATCGCCGGTTGTGTCACATATGACTTGACCATCATGCCATCAATTCTAGACAATGATAGGCCGAAAGCGCTATATTGAAATTTTGCGTAAAGGTTTAGAACTATACTAAAGCATTTGAAATGTTTAGGAATATTTTGGAAGGGTACAATAAGTTTATAATTGAAATAGCCATTTCCCCTCATAAAGTGAGCTCTGTTTAAGACTTCACAAATTCTTCATGGTCAAACTTATTTAGCTTAGATGATTATGCATCTTTTCTCATAAATTATCCTGTAGTCTAAAGAGCTGCTACAAATTCATGTAAAATGCTAAATCTTTCTCTGTGATAATGATATCTCCTTTTACATTCATTGAAAATCCTACATCTTGGAGATTATAAGGGTTGGATGTTATGCTTGCTCTAACTCAATTATTTAACACATAATAGTACCACCTCATTGATTTACACGCACTCAAATTTCAAAATCATCTTGCTTGTGAGCACATCTACATAATGGAAGGTTAGAGATTATTTTGTCATCATACAAAGAGAGATTATTAAGAAAATCCTTTCTTATGTTTGAAGATGACAAAATAACTAAAAGTTGCTAATACGTGTATTTGATTGTATGAAACAATTTTTGTATACATAAGTCATATGCAAATAGTGTCAACAATAGGACATCTAAAGCACATAAAGGCTTTGGCTCTTCAAAAGTAGAACAAGCTATTGGGCAAGAAATGTGTCGAGATGGAGAAGGACTTTTGTAGAAGGAAAACAAGCTATAGAATGAGGACTCCTAAATATTTGGAAGATTTGGATGGTCCTACGACGTGAATGACTTATAGAACATGAAAATGTTAATTAACCTAGAAGAACTTGCTTGTAGAAGCTGAATAGGCCATACAGTTGGGAAAAATCTGAAAGGACCGTCTTGCAGAGACAGCACATGCCATGGATGAAGTATAAGGTTCCACATATGAGTCTCTATGGTCCTGGTGGGAAGACCTAGATGCTTATCAATTAGAATTGGACTCAAATTGATGTTTCAAGTTGTTTTCAGGTGTTAAAATCTACTAAAAGCAACCTGAAGTAAATCCAATATGCTTTTGTTGTTTTACGAAAGCAAAGAAGATGCCTTCAATGCTCTGTAGAAAGGTGCTCGAGTTTATGGAAGCAACTCTTGAACTTTGAATATGTACAAGTTTTAACATATCAAGGATTGAGTAGTGGATTCCAACACTATTGAGGTTGTTAGAACTGAAAAAGTGGAGTAGGCCAAGTAGAACGCGGTATGACCATCTATATGATTTGCACCTCTTTCGTCTCTTTAACTCCTTCAAAATCTATTTTGTAGAATATTATGCTTTTGCATAAGTGTTTACATTTCAATAGTAGCTTCTACACACTTTTCATCATAGTCTTTCACGAAAAAGTTTTCCTTTTAAGCCCTCTTAGTTGTTGTGCCTAGTTAGAAAGTATTGATACTCTCCGAAAGCTTTTATGTCATGTTGAACACTTCGATACGCGTCAAACACTCTTTGACACTTGGTGAATAGGAGTCAAAAAATCCGATACGTGATCAACTTTCCTAACACGTGATTTTGACACGCATGGGGTCAATTGTAAAAGAATTCAATAAATGAGAGGTTAAAAATAAATATGTAAAAAATAAAAAAGGAGAAAGAAGAAAAAAATTTAGTCTTCTCTTCTTTGCTAACTCACTTCCCGTGACATAATTTTCCTTTCCTAAGTTTGTCTTTTTCTCTTTTCTTCCGACACACAAGTCCCGAATATAGATTGCTTATTTTTTTCCTCCAAGTTTTATGGATTATTGGAATAAAATGTAATTGAATTTATCAAATTGAAATAGTGAAATAGTGAATGATATTAACAAATGATGGATTAATTTTTTTTGTGTAAATTTATTCTAGGTTCTTTTTATTATTATTTATTTATTTATGAATTTGAATCAAATTAATTTGATTGAAATACTTATAAAAATGATAATTTATCATGCATAACAAGTATTAACATTTCGAAATTTTCTATTTTTTAATAAGTGACTTGTAGATGTGTTATGTCGTGTCACGTTGCGCATCGATGTCAGTATCAATGTTGATTTCAGTGCTACTTAGGTGCCTAATCCATTTCAAGTTCTACTTTTCATCTAAAATGCAAAAGACTATTATTATCTATCCACACTAGGTCTGATCATCTCTTTGGCGCAGAAGCGCCAAAGCCAAGAGAAAATATTAGGTACCCAAGTTATTGCCACATCAGCTTCCTACTAGTTCATTAAAAGATCGACACATGTCAATTTGGGACCTACTTTTCATACACCCTAGGTTTCCTCTCTCTCTCTTCAATTAATGTTCACTTTTTTTTAATTTGTGAGGTGGGTTTGTAACAAGACCGGCGACCCCAGCTACTGCATCACTGCCCTCTCCTCTAAACCCTGCACCCCCAACGCCAACTCCTACTCCTACTCCCTTGCCTACATCTGCTTTGATCTCGCCTACCTCAACGTCACCCACAACTGCAACCACGTATCCCGCCTCCTCTGTAGCCCCGCCCTCACCAGCAACCTCCAGTCCTGCCACCATCGTCACCAAGCTTGTGTTAGCCTACAACGACCTCAACTTCGAGACCTTTGCTGACCTCGTTGGGTACTCCGGTAGCGGCACCCACGTGGTTGGGGACTGCAATAGGGCCTTTGGGGGTAGCGCGTATGCACTGATGATGGCGGGTAGGAATCGAGACGTGAGGCGACTCTGCAAGATTTGCACCACTGTGTTGAAGCTCTTCACCTAACAGGCTTGGCTTTATGTGGGTAATCCCTAGTGGCCTGAGAGGGGGAAGAAGAACAGAAAGGAACAAAGAAAAAGAAGAAAAAAGTGAAAACATTAATTGAAGAGAGAGGAAACCTAGGGCGTCTAACAAGTGAGTCCCAAATTAACACGTGTCGATTTTTTAATGGATTTGTAGGAAGTTAATGTGTCAATGACTTGGGTACCTAATATTTTCTCCCAAAAGAAAACCGAAGTGGACAATGATCCAAAGCTAGGATAGGACACAAAGGACAATAGGATCCGAAGAGGACAGTATCAACAATAATACAAAGCCGTGTGGACAATGATACAAAGCTAGGGTAGGACATAAAGGAACAGTGTCTAAAGAGGACAGTGTCGACAATGATACAAAGCTAGGACATAAAGGCCGTTTAGTTCAACTTTGGGAAAATGCTATGTGTTTCCCAAAATATCTTTGGTTTAAGGGGTATTTGTTGAAAGCAATAATATTTGGCCTATGATTTTTGCAAGCAAAGGATCCAACGGCCAGAAGCAGGATAAGAACAAGAGATGATCCAATGTTGAGAGAGAGAGAGATTCGTCTTCTCATTGAAAATCGAGTGAGGGGGAGAGAGAGAGACGGAGAGAGAGACGTCCTTGAGAGTCGAGAGTGGTGTGAGTTTTCTTTATCTAGATGAGTGGCGTGCGTTGTTTCTTGATTTTTTTTTCCTTGCCTTACTTTATTTATTTTCCTTTCCTTCATCTGATTTAGTGAGACATTAATAAAATGCCACGAATGAAGTAGCAAATTCCCGAAAAAGAGAGAGTATATTACTGACACTAAAAAAATGCCACCGATGCTATTGAAAATTGCCGCTAATAATTTTTAACAACGACATATGAACAAGACTATGAAGAAATATGATGTTGATAATGTTTTCAATGGAGGCGCTTTAAAATGTCACTAAATGCATCTTCTTGTGGCAATTTCATAAATGATGCTAATGTAAAAAACGACCACTTTTGTTGCAGTGAGTTGGTTTGAGCGAAAGTTCTCTATGATAGAGACTTTACTTCTTTGCCGCTTACTATGTGAGTAGGAGAAATTTTTTTATTAACAAAAATATAACCAATGCACAAATGGCATGACCTTTGAGTTAAGATACATTTGTAACTTCTTTATACATGGTACTCAATTTTTTTTATTTAGAAAAGTAATTTCCCATGTATTGTTAAATCCAATGAATAAATTACATTGCCATTGATAGCTTCTTCTTTTTTTTCATTGGAAAAGTGAGCACGCAGTTATTAGTAACTATTAATTTGTTCATGTGCTTAATTGATTTTCGATAAGGAAAAGTAACGTTCAATCTGTTATAAATATGAGACAAAATTGTCCGCTTTCATACAAAAAGCAAAAAATTCTAATTGGCAACTTTTAATATATTTTTTTACTATTAATTATGAATGTGTATTTGATTGATGATATTCTCAAAAAAAAAGGAGGCAAATTTCCAAGAAGGAAAGTGACCAAAAAATAGAACGCACGAATACTCCATTCATCTAGAGAAAATAATGGGCAGCTGGCATGTTGTGCAGGCTATTAGGGAAGACCTTGGTTGATTAATCTTAGAGCACGTTATCGAATTATATTAGACAATAATATTCTTAAAAATAAGGCAACTGTCCACGAAGAAAGGTGATTAAAACTAAAATAGAATTCATGACTCCACATAATGTGCACGTGGCACGTTGAGCATGCTAAGGGCACGAATGGTAACATTTCTGGCCAGAAATTGATTTTTAGAAGAGAAATAGATTTTTCTATTTCTGGATGAGTTTCTGAGCTAAAAAATGCGTTTGATAACGATAAAAAATTTCTATTATTGGAATACAAATTCGTTTGATAATCGATAAAATTTCACTTTCCTGAGTGGTGGCGGCAATGGAAGAGGCAGTGGCGACGGCGGCCGACAATCGGCGGCAGGCAGGGGTGGTGGTAGTGGTGAGCAATAAATGGCAAGAAACTCTTTTGGGTGAAAAGTAAAAAAGAAAAAAACAAATTTTGATTTCTATTTCAAAAAGAAAAAAGTGAAATTTTTTGTTTCTGAGAAATCTGTTCCAAAAATAGAAAAATGAAAACGGATTTATATTCCAGAAACATGTCTAGAATAGAAATCTATTTCAGAAATAGAAATAAAATGGTTATCATGCACAGTCTAAACGAAAGTCTTGGGCGAAAGACCATTACTTGTGCAGCTATAGTGAAAGGCCATTTGCAGTTCATCGAATCTATATTTGATTAATGATGAGTTATGTGAGCCATGGCCATCCTTCTGCCTTTTTCATTTTCATGACGAGTCTTTGTGTCGGATGTGTATAGGTGTCCGACGCGGACAAAACCCCCGGAAAGTGTCGGGGCGTACATTGACAAGACCATTGCCACTTTTTTATCTTTTTGGTCAGACAAGACCATTGGCACATCCACAGTGATTATAGCGCAATGATTGGGGGAAGCGTGTGTGCGGATTGCATTAGTAATTGTCCTTTATCCCCTAGCTCAAAGAAATTTTGCTATGGAAATAGATACTGTTAACGGTACAGATAACATTATATAGGATTAGGCATAAATTTAAACAAGCCTAAAAACAAGTTCTCATGAAATCAACATGGAAGATTTTTCTTTGTAAGCAAAAAGGCAGAGAGGGGCAATAACACATAAATTTCTAAATGTTACCATGAGAGTCTCATATTCATTATTAAAGATTCTGTTTTGAGTCACAACTACTTGGTATGTTTAAGTTTGTAAGACTTGCCAAAAGTTAGGAAACATTTTTACATGAGATAACAAATATACAAGGCGTAAGCTAACTAGAGGTTCATTCACGGCATGTATCGAACTCGTACCTCTTTACTACCATAACCGAGAATATAGCAAAACCAATATGCAACACTCAAAGCAGTAAATTAATCAAGAAACATTTTCACATGAGGTAGCAAATGCACAAGGCACAAGTTAACGAAAGGTTTATTCACGACATGTCTCGAACTTGTGACCTCTTGGAAGATTATGTGCCCTATTTACCATCATAACTAAGCATATGGCAAAAAT
The DNA here is from genome assembly GCA_014858505.1 of Corymbia citriodora subsp. variegata. Classification (NCBI taxonomy): domain Eukaryota; kingdom Viridiplantae; phylum Streptophyta; class Magnoliopsida; order Myrtales; family Myrtaceae; genus Corymbia; species Corymbia citriodora. Next base: position 12,974 of record MU089737.1, read on the forward strand.
AGTATGTAATACACAAAGTTGTAAATTAATTAGGACACGTTAATGGGAGATTTATTCCCTGGAATTATGGAATCAATACTAAGGAAACACATCTTCTATAAGTATGTTGTATGCATAATTATAAGGTAGGTAAAACTGTCAAAAGACGAGGAGACTATAATCACGTTTCTTTTTTCCGCTGACCAGGCAGAGGAGCTATTTATAATTGACGGGAAAAAAAAGGCGAACTTTGAGGCCCCAAAAAAGGTGAACTGACGTGTTTCTTTTCCTGGAATTAAAATTAGAATCTGAATAAAAACCTAAACGAAGAACATTTCCTCTTATCTTACTCACTCTTCAATTAATTATTGTCTTGAATCAATCAAATATTTCTTCGGTTGGGAGCAGCGGGTTGAAAACAGAGGACAATGAGCTGTACGACGCATTCCACACGTTCCTTGAACAAAAATTGATTATCATAAATCTTAATTTCTATACGATTAAAAAGACTATGTCTTAGCAGATAATACTAGAGTAGCTCATTTAATGCAACATACCTATATTTAAATTTTTTTTTTTTATATCCAAAATCCGGCCTAACTCAACCTTACAGGAGCGCATGGCCGTGGCAGGCCCGACAGACCCAGCAACGACCACTGACTATATCTAGAGGGGAGCTAGCCCAGGAACCCACCACTAGGGTCCCTCACTTAAGACGGGTTAGCAGTTGCGGAGTTTCGACCTTGGGACCTCTGCGATGAAGTGCCCAAAGCCGAACCAACTCAGTTGCCCACTGATAGGTACCTGTATTTTAAAAGTTGCCAACGAATTATTTCTACATTTTTTATTGTTTGAATATTATTACTTTGATTCGTTTCTTTAAATAAGACAAGAAAACCTATTTACTAATTCATGCGGAGACTTAATGATTCTGGACAATCGGAGCCATGCTTGAATAATTCCACAACAAATTTGATCGTGACCTGCTTTGGAATGTTATAAAAAGGGGAGACCCGTTAACTAAGTCTTCCATTTTGAAGATGGAAAATGTGCGGCCTGCTGTAGGGCCGTTCCTATTCAAAACTAACGGCATGGTTATCTCAGCATTTTCCTCTATATATATTCCCATGTGCATCATGAAGGCAATACTGAAGATGCTCTTTCTATTCCTTGGGTTAAGTAACACTGACATCAACACGTGATATCCAATACGACACGACACGATACGACGACAAGTCATTTTTCAAAAAATAGAAAATTCCGACACGTTGAGATACATTGCATATTAAATGTATATTTTATATATAGATAATATGATTATTTCAATCAAATAAAAAATAATAATAATAATAATAATAATAAGTGCCTAGAATGAATTTATATTAAGAATATTAATTCACCATTTGTTAATATCATTCATTATTTTAAATTGATAATTTCAACTATATTACATTCCAATGATCCATAAAATTTGGAGGAAAAAACAAGCAAACCACATTCCACCATTAAAATTAACATTTAACAATAAGTCAAAAAAAAATTCACATGTCGAATATATTTTTGGAGCTGGCTGGGTGTATTTCTTAAGGATATATAATTTTTATAAATAAACATTTTGACCCCTAATTTATTGAAAATGTTTAAAATTGACCGCATGTTGGGATGCTAGACTCAAATGTCGCTAGCGTGACTGGAGCATTACCCACGTGCCCGATGTTTAACACCTAGAAAATTGCACTATAATACAAGCCAGGGAAAATGAAAAACATAATTTATGATAGGTATACTATCCCACACACACAGCCTTTCTAGCCTCAAAATAAGGATTGCCTATTATTCATCGAATTTCTTTTCATTTTTTGACTCATATCATAGAAAATTTTAGGGTAGCAGAATTCTAATGCACAGGTACCATATTGTAGCAAGTGCAGAGCATACTACTAGGATTGATCAAAACATCCACAGTTTTAAACAATCATACCAAGCAAAATGGAAGATAGGAGAGAATTTTAAATATTCATAACAAACCATACGATATTATTTTTAGAGAAGGTGAGTTCTTCTCCTTTTCATTTATAAGCCATGCCTTTTATAGGCATAAGACAGACACTTGGTGATAGCTATAGAGGGCCCCAATAATTTTATAGACTCTTCAAGGCTGACAATGGCCAATTATTTGACTCTTATACTAAAAAGTTAAATTTCACTTATGATAGACCGTTATCTTACTATTTCACTTATGATAGACCGTTATCTTACTATTTCACTTATGATAGACCGTTATCTTTCTTTTTCACTTTTGCTATAATATGCTACAGTGCTATAAACAGTGCCAAATAGTACATGAATAGTGTCATCAAGACATAAGTTAACATTTTCTGCATGATTCATCCAACTTGTTTTTGGGTTGATCAGAATATCCCTAGTTTTAAAGAATTATACTAGTCAAAAAATGAAGATAAAAGAGAGCTTTAAGGATTCATAGCAAATCATATAATATTATTTTTAGGAAGGGTGCATTCTGGCCTTTTTTTTCATTTACAATTTATACCTTTTATAGGCATAACGCAGCTACTAAAGACAAACATTGAATATATAGTTATTGGTGATAGTTCTAGAGGTCACCAATAAGACTCTTACAGGCTCTTCAAGGCCAACGATGGCCAATTATTTGATCTTATACTAACATGCTGAAATTTCCGTTCTAACATACCCTTATCCCACTTTTTCACTTTTGTTACAGTGTGCTACAATGTTATAAACAGTATCAAATAATGCCAAATAATACATGAACAATGCCAAACAATACATAAGTTAAGTTTTTCTGCATGTTTCATCTGACTTGTTTTTGGGTTGCATCTGACTCCATCTTGCATCCGATTCCTTCACATGTCATGTTTATGAATTGTCTCTTTAGCGTTGTCGTCCAACCTATTGAAGCCATATTCATCTTTCTGCCTTCTGTATTCCCTAATGAGTTTTTTAACCTTTGGGCTTCGAGGTGGTCATATTTTGGAGACTCTAGGGGCTAGTGAGAACTTGATGGGATGTCAATGAAATTATTGAACGTACTTTTCTCAAGATTATCTTTAATAGGCTAAAGTTTCACTTCTCACTTTGTCACTATTGCTACAGTGTGCTACAGTGCTATAAACAGTGCCAAAGAGTGCTAGAAAAATATTAATTCACCATTTGTTAATATCATTCATTATTTTAAATTGATAATTTCAACTATATTCCATTCCAATGATCCATAAAATTTGGAGGAAAAAACAAACAAACCACATTCCAGCATTAAAATTAACATTTAACAATAAGTCAAAAAAAAAATTCACATGTCGAATATATTTTTGGGGCTAGCTAGTTGTATTTCTTGAGGATATATAATTTTTATAAATAAACATTTTGACCCCTAATTTATTGACAATGTTTAAAATTGATCGCACGCTGGGATGCTAGACTCGCATGTCGCTAGCGTGTCTAGAGCATTAACCACGTGACCGATGTTTAACACCTGGAAAATTGCACTATAATACAAGCCAGGAAAAATGAAAACCATAATTTATGATAGGTATCCCACACACACGGCCTTTCTAGCCTCAAAATAAGGATTGCCTATTATTCATCGAATTTCTTTTCATTTTTTGACTCATATCCAAGAAAATTTTAGGGTAGCAGAATTCTAATGCACGGGTTCCATATTGTAGCTAGTGCAGAGCATACTACTAGGATTGATTAGAACATCCATAGTTTTAAACAATCATACCAAGCAAAATGGAAGATAGGAGAGAATTTTAAAGATTCATAACAAACCATACGATATTATTTTTAGAGAAGGTGCGTTCTTCTCCTTTTCATTTATAAGCCATGCCTTTTATAGGCATAAGACAGACACTTGGTGATAGCTATAGAGGGCCCCAATAATTTTAGAGACTCTTCAAGGCCGACAATGGCCAATTATTTGACTCTTATACTAAAGGGTTAAATTTCACTTATGATAGACCGTTATCTTACTTTTTCACTTTTGCTATAATACGCTACAGTGCTATAAACAGTGCTAAATAGTACATGAATAGTGTAATCAAGACATAAGTTAACATTTTCTGTATGTTTCGTCCAACTTGTTTTTGGGTTGATCAGAATATCCCTAGTTTTAAAGAATCATACTAGTCAAAAAATGAAGATAAAAGAGAGCTTTGAGGATTCATAGCAAATCATATAATATTATTATTAGGAAGGGTGCATTTTGGCCTTTTTTTCATTTACAATTTATACCTTTTATAGGCATAATGCAGATACTAAAGACAAACATTGAATATATAGTTATTGGTGATAGTTCTAGAGGTCACCAATAAGACTCTTACAGACTCTTCAAGGCCAACGATGGCCAATTATTTGATCTTATACTAACATGCTGAAATTTCCGTTGTAACATACCCTTATCTCACTTTTTCACTTTTGTTACAGTGTCCTACAATGTTATAAACAGTATCAAATAATGCCAAACAATACATGAACAATGCCAAACAATACATAAGTTAAGTTTTTCTGCATGTTTCGTCTGACTTGTTTTTGGGTTGCATCTGACTCCATCTTGCATCCGATTCCTTCACATGTCATGTTTATGAATTGTCTCTTTAGCGTTGTCGTCCAACCTATTGAAGCCATATTCATCTTTCTGCCTTTTGTATTCCCTAATGAGTTTTTTAACCTATGGGCTTCGAGGTGGTCATATTTTGGAGACTCTAGGGGCTAGTGAGAACTTGATGGGATGTCAATGAAATTATTGAACGTACTTTTCTCAAGATTATCTTTAATAGGAAAAAGTTTCACTTCTCATTTTGTCACTTTTGCTACAGTGTGCTACAGTGCTATAAACAATGCCAAAGAGTGCTAGAAAAATATTAATTCACCATTTGTTAATATCATTCATTATTTTAAATTGATAATTTCAACTATATTCCATTCCAATGATCCATAAAATTTGGAGGAAAAAACAAGCAAACCACATTCCCCCATTAAAATTAACATTTAACAATAAGTCAAAAAAAAAATTCACATGTCAAATTTATTTTTGGAGCTGGCTGGGTGTATTTCTTGAGGATATATAATTTTTATAAATTAACATTTTGACCCCTAATTTATTGAAATTGTTTAAAATTGACCGCATGTTGGGATGCTAGACTTGCTTGTCGCTAGCGTGTCTGGAGCATTAACCACATGCCTGATGTTTACCACCTGGAAAATTGCACTATAATACAAGCCAGGAAAAATGAAAAACATAATTTATGATAGGTATACTATCCCACACACATGGCCTTTTTAGCCTCAAAATAAGGACTACCTATTATTCATCGAATTTCTTTTCATTTTTTGACTCATATCATAGAAAATTTTAGGGTAGCAGAATTCTAATGCACGGGTTCCATATTGTAGCTAGTGTAGGGCATACTACCAGGATTGATCAGAACATCCACAGTTTTAAACAATCATACCAAGCAAAATGGAAGATAGGAGAGAATTTTAAAGATTCATAACAAACCATACGATATTATATTTAGAGAAGGTGCGTTCTTCTCCTTGTCATTTATAAGCCATGCCTTTTATAGGAATAAGACAGACACTTGGTGATAGTTATAGAGGGCCCCAATAATTTTACAGACTCTTCAAGGCCGACAATGGCCAATTATTTGACTCCAATACTAAAAGGTTAAATTTCACTTATGATAGACCGTTATCTTACTTTTTCACTTTTGCTATAATACGCTACAGTGCTATAAACAGTGCTAAATAGTACATGAATAGTGTAATCAAGACATAAGTTAACTTTTTCTGCATGTTTCGTCCAACTTGTTTTTGGGTTGATCAGAATATCCCTAGTTTTAAAGAATCATACTAGTCAAAAAATGAAGATAAAAGAGAGCTTTGAGGATTCATAGCAAATCATATAATATTATTTTTAGGAAGGGTTCATTCTGGCCTATTTTTCATTTACAATTTATACCTTTTATAGGCATAACGCCGATAATAAAGACAAACATTGAATATATAGTTATTGGTGATAGTTCTAGAGGTCACCAATATGACTCTTACTGGCTTTTCATGGCCAACGATGGCCAATTATTTGATCTTATACTAACATGCTGAAATTTCGCTTCTAACATACCCTTATCTCACTTTTTCACTTTTGTTACAATGTGCTACAATGTTATAAACAGTATCAAATAATGCCAAATAATACATGAACAATGCCAAACAATACATAAGTTAAGTTTTTCTGCATGTTTCGTCTGACTTGTTTTTGGGTTGCATCTGACTCCATCCTGCATCTGATTCCTTCACATGTCATGTTTATGAATTGTCTCTTTAGCGTTGTCGTCCAACCTATTGAAGCCATATTCATCTTTCTGCCTCCTGTATTCCCTAATGAGCTTTTTAACCTCTGGGCTTTGAGGTGGTCATATTTTGGAGACTCTAGGGGCTAGTGAGAACTTGGTGGGATGTCAATGAAATTATTGAACGTACTTTTCTCAAGATTATCTTTAATAGGCTAAAGTTTCACTTCTCACTTTGTCACTTTTGCTACAGTGTGCTACAGTGCTATAAAAAGTGCCAAAGAGTGCTATAAAAATATGAATTCACCATTTGTTAATATCATTCATTATTCTAAATTGATAATTTCAACTATATTCCATTCCAATGATCCATAAAATTTGGAGGAAAAAACAAGCAAACCACATTCCACCATTAAAATTAACATTTAACGATAAGTCAAAAAAAAATTCACATGTTGAATATATTTGTTTGGAGCTAGTTGGGTGTATTTCTTGAGGATATATAATTTTTATAAATTAACATTTTAACCCCTAATTTATTGACAATGTTTAAAATTGACCGCATGCTGGGATGCTAGACTCGCATGTCACTAGCGTGTCTGGAGCATTAACCACATGCCCGATGTTTAACAACTGGAAAATTGCACTATAATACAAGCCAAGGAAAATGAAAAACATAATTTATGATAGGTATACTATCCCGCACACACGCCTTTCTAGCCTCAAAATAAGGATTGCCTATTATTCATCGAATTTCTTTTCATTTTTTGACTCATATCATAGAAAATTTTAGGGTAGTAGAATTCTAATGCACGGGTTCCATATTGTAGCAAGTGCAGAGCATACTACTAGGATTGATCAGAACATCCATAGTTTTAAACAATCATACCAAGCAAAATGGAAGATAGGAGAGAATTTTAAAGATTCATAACAAACCATACTATATTATTTTTAGAGAAGGTGCGTTCTTCTCCTTTTCATTTATAAGCCATGCCTTTTATAGGCATAAGACAGACACTTGGTGATAGTTATAGAGGTCCCCAATAATTTTACAGACTCTTCAAGGCCGACAATGGCCAATTATTTGACTCTTATACTAAAAAGTTAAATTTCACTTATGATAGACCGTTATCTTACTTTTTCACTTTTGCTATATTACGCTACAGTGCTATAAACAGTGCCAAATAGTACATGAATAGTGTAATCAAGACATAAGTTAACTTTTTATGCATGTTTCATCCAACTTGTTTTTGGGTTGATCAAAATATCCCTAGTTTTAAAAAATCATACTAGTCAAAAAATGAAGATAAAAGAGAGCTTTGAGGATTCATAGCAAATCATATAATATTATTTTTAGGAAGGGTGGATTCTGGCCTTTTTTTCATTTACAATTTATACCTTTTATAGGCATAACGCCGATAATAAAGACAAACATTGAATATATAGTTATTGGTGATAGTTCTAGAGGTCACCAATAAGACTCTTACAAACTCTTCAAGGCCAACAATGGCCAATTATTTGATCTTATACTAACATGCTTAAATTTCCGTTCTAACATACCCTTATCTCACTTTTTCACTTTTGTTACAGTGTCCTACAATGTTATAAACAGTATCAAATAATGCCAAATAATACATGAACAATGCCAAATAATACATAAGTTAAGTTTTTCTGCATGTTTCATCTGACTTGTTTTTGGGTTGCATCTGACTCCATCTTGCATCCGATTCCTTCACATGTCATGTTTATGAATTGTCTCTTTAGCGTTTTCATCAAACCTATTGAAGCTAAATTCAATTAACTTTTTCTGCATGTTTCGTCTGACTTGTTTTTGGGTTGCATCTGACTCCATCTTGCATCCGATTCCTTCACATGTCATGTTTATGAATTGTCTCTTTAGCGTTGTCGTCCAACCTATTGAAGCCATATTCATCTTTCTGCCTTCTGTATTCCCTAATGAGCTTTTTATCCTCTAGGCTTCGAGGTGGTCATATTTTGGAGACTCTAGGGGCTAGTGAGAACTTGATGGGATGTCAATGAAATTATTGAACATACTTTTCTCAAGATTATCTTTAATAGGCTAAAGTTTCACTTCTCACTTTGTCACTTTTGCTACAGTGTGCTACAATGATATAAACAGTGCCAAAGAGTATATAAGTTAACTTTTTCTTGGGGTGCATCTGACTGCTCTTTGCATCTAATTCCTTCACATCATGTTTATAAATTAGTTCTTTAATGTTGTTGTCGAGTTGTCTTTGGTACATTCATCCTTCTGCCTTTTGTATTCTCTTATGAGTCTTTCAACTCTAGGGCTTCAAGTTGGTCATATTCTGGAGACTCTAGGGGCTGGTCAGAACTTGATGGGATGTTAGTGAAATTATTGAAAGTGCTTTTCTCAGGATTATGTTTAACAATTTGAAGTTTCACTTCTAACAAATCATTATCTTACTTTTTTACTTTTGCTACATTGCCTACAATGCGCTACAATGCTAAGAACATTGCCAAACAGTACATAAGTTAACTTTTTTTTACATGTTTTGTCCGACTTTTTTTTTGGATTGCGTCTGACTACATCTTGCGTCCTATTGCTTATTGAGCTACATCCGATTCCTCCTTGCGTCCAATTCCTTCACATGTTATGTTTATTAATTGGCTATTCAAATGATATCGTCTTAGTTATATAAGTCACAATCATCTCTTTGCCTTCTTTTTCGTTGATGAGTCTTTGTGTCGGTGAGGTATGGGTGTCCGACACCGACAAGGAAACCCCTGGAAAGTGTGGGGGCGTACACTGACAAGACCATTGCCACTTTTCTCTTTTAGGTCAGACATGACAATTGCCACGTTGATAGTGCATTATTGCGCAATGATTGGGGGAAGCGTGTGTGTGAATGGTATTAGTTATTGTCCTCTTTTATCACCTAACTCAAATAAATTTTACTATGGAAATAAATGCTGTTAACAGTATAGATAACATTATATTACATTGGCCGTAAATTTAAACAAGCGTAAAAACAAATTCTCACGAAATCAACAAGAAAGTTTTTTCTTTGTAAGCAAAAAGGAGGGGAGGGGGATAGCACAGGTAGTTTTTCAAGCGTTACCATGAGAATCTCACTCATTATGAAAGATTTAGTTTGAGTCGCAACTATTGAGTCTGTAAGGCTTGCCAAAAGTTGGGAAACATTTTTACATGAGATAACAAATTAAAAGGCATAAACTAACCAGAGGTTCATTCACGACATGCGTTGAACTTGTTCCTCTTTATTATCCTAACAAAGAATATCGCAAAACCAATATGCAATACACAAAGCCACAAATTAATCAGGAAACATTTTCACATTTAGTAGCAAATGCACAAGGCACAAGCTAACCAAAGGTTCATTCACAACATGTCTTGATCTTGTAACTTCTTGAAAGATTTTGTGCCCTATTGACCATCATAATTGAGCATATGGAAAAATCAACATGTAATACACAAAGTTGTAAACTATTCCCTAGAATTGTTTAATCAATACTAGGGAACACTTCTATAGGTATGTTGTATGTATAATTATAAGGTAGGTAAAACTGTCAAAAGATAAGAAGACTACAATCACGTTTCTTTTTTCCGCTACCAAAGCAGAGGAGCTATTTATAATTAGGGGTGTGCAACCGGACCGGGTTTACCCGGAACCCGGACTAGACCACCCAAAAAACAAGGTCGAGAATCGATTCCTGGTTAAATTGGTCCGGGAACCGGTTCCTGGTTAAACCGATCTGGTTCCAATTTTTGGGAACCTGTTGAAACCGGTCCGGAAACAGGATCCAAGCAAAGACCCACCCAGAACTGGACAGGTTTTGGAACCGGTTTTTACCTTATTAAAAAAATAAAAGCGTCTCTCTATATAGTGCCTTTAAGTCTCTTTATTTTTAAAAAAATTGTTAAAAAAAGAAAGCTTTTATCTAAATCAAGTTAAGGAAAAATTATTTTCAAAGATTTGTTAAAAGGAACCGTTCTCATGCATTGTTTTCTTTTTTAATGGTCCCATCTTCAACTATTACTATAGTCGCCGGACAAGTGCTACCAATTATTGTGCACTAATTAAAGCATTTTCAATCCAACTCAAGAAAGATGTCCTCTTAATAACAATTCTGTCGCATACACATAAGCAGATGTATTAGATCATATCAGAAGTATTTATGGAAATGAGACTAATATTAGATCTATATTGTTGCTAATATTATGCATTGTTAGGAGGATTACATTGTTATTTTTTCGCGAATTAATGTAAATTTGAAGCCATATAGGATATCAAATTATTGCAAAAACAGGTTCTAATGAAAACAGAGTTGGGAACAAACAGGGTCTAATAAAAACAGAGTAGGCGGTTATAACAGGGTCGGGTACAGGATCCAGGTTTGGACCCGATCACCCCTATTTATAATTGATGGGGGCCGGGGGGGGGGGGGGGGAGGGCGAACTTTGAGGCCCGAAAATAGGTGAGCTGACATGTTTCTTTTCCTTGAATTAAAATTAGAATCTGAATAAAAACCTAGACGAAGAACATTTTCCTCTTGCCTTACTCGTCAATTAATTACTGTCTTGAATCGTTCAAATATTCTTCGGTTGGGGGCAGCAAGTTGAAAACCCAGGACAATGAGCTGTACGACGCATTCCACTTGTTCCTTGAACTAAAATTGGCGCATATATGACTAGAAATCTTAATTTCCATACGATTAAAATGACTATGTCTCAGCAGGTAATACTGGATTAGCTCATTTATGCAACATACCTATGGGGTTACAACATACATACTATGGGTGCATTTGGTTCGGCTTTGGAGGAATACACTTGGGAAAATGCAAATACCTTTAGGCTAAAGAGATTTCTCGAAATGCGAATACTGTTTGGTAAATTTTGCATTGTGAAACAACTTTGACTCAAGTGCCGTTTGGTGAATACCATATTTTGCTAAAGTACTTTTGCGAAATTTTGTATTTAAAAAAAATTGTAAATAATTTTTTTTTTAAATGTACTTTCCGACGGCCAGATCTGGCCGCCGTTAGGGGTGTAAACGGTTTGGTTCAATTCAGTTTTTTCAAAAAACCGAACCGAACTGAACCGATAAGAGACCGTCCCGAACCGAATACGAACCGAACCGAAAATGTGGTTTGGTTCGGGACGGTTTTTCGGTTTTCCTATTTTTACTTTGTTTATTGAAATTTAAGTAAAGAAGAGAGATTATTCAATTTTATTAAGAATTCTAATTTGGTTCGGTTAACAGAACCGAAAAAGTTAACTGTTATTTTTCGGTTAACCGAACCGAAACCGAACCGAATCGAAAACATACGAAATTTCGGTTCGGTTTTCGGTTCGATTTTTGACACCCCTAGCTGCCGTGCGACCTCAGGCAGCCTCGCTTGAGGTCGGGTGACCTCAGGCCGCCCAGCTTGAGGTCGGGCGACCGCAGGCGGCGATCGCCTGTCGCCTGGGTCGCGAACCCAGGCGATGGCGGTGGTCGCGCGACTGCCTGGTCGCCTGGGTTCGCGACCCAGGCGGTGGTCGTGCGCAACCGCTTGGGTCGCCCGAACCAGGCGACAGGCGTCGCCTGGGTGTGCGACCCAGTCGGTGGTCGTGCGATCACCTGGGTCGCTCGAACCAAGCGACGCCCGTCGCCTGGGTGTGCGACCCAGGCGGTGGTTGCGCGACCGATGTGTGACCCAGGCGATGGTCGCGCGACCGCTTGGGTCCCCCGAACTAGGCGACGCCCGTCGCCTGAGGCGGCGACCCAGGCGACGGGCAACGGCCACCTAAGGAGGCAATCCAGGCGGTTGCCCCCTTGGCTGGCGGTCGTCAGTCGTCGGTCGTCGGCGGTTGGCGGTCGTCGGCGATCATCGGCGGTGTTGGCCACGCGAGGAAGATGAATAGTGATCCACCAAGTTGCATTCCGAAAATGCAACTTGCAAATACACCTCTAGACCTGCATTCACATAAGGGCCTTTAAGGATACTTGGAGATGCAATTGCATCTCCCCAAAGTCCTTCAAAATTGTAAGCCAAACACATTTGCACTTTCCTAAGGGGCTTTCAGCCCTGAAAGCCCCTTGGAAAAGCCCAACCAAACGCACCCATACATACACATACGCATCATGAAGGCAATACTGAAGCCGCTCTTTCTATTTTCCCCTCTGCCGCTCATTAGTCCTAAGTCCTACATAAATACCCATAAAAAAAAAAAGAAAAGAGAAAAGAGACAACTCCAAAATGCCGGCACCAATCGCACCGGATGGCAAGGTTGAAGGGATATATGTATACATGGGAGCGGCTGGCGTAAACGTCCCTTGCAACATGAAGGTCTAACATTCAAAGGGGAGCCACGAGCATGCTTTGAGGAAACCGGGGGACTTCCTCAACCGGTTTCAGTTTTTGATTGCATGTTTTCTTTTCTCTTTTTGTTTTTACTTTCATGTTTTCTTATTGTAAGCTCAAATTGAGAGACAAAATCATAAGGGAACCCACGGAATCCATTTTTTTGAATATGAAGACATAAAAAAAAATTAGCTTCCGAAGTATGAATAATTACAAGTAGAAAAATATTATCATTTACTAAAGAGAAATCGTTATGAATAATTACAAGTAGAAAAATATTATCATTTACTAAAGAGAAATCGTTAATGTCATTATATAGAAGAAGTAAAATTATAAGAAGAAGAAAAAAACTATCATGTTTTATGGTGTTGTGACACTTTCATCATTATCTCTTCGGTTGCATTGTTCATCTCGTCTTCATCACCACCATTATTTTCACAAGTGAGGTTGCTTTCAATACAAACCCCATCCATCTAAACAAGATTAGAAGATTAACTTAAGCATTATAGGTCTAAAATATACAAATACAAACTAAAATTCGATAGCGACAAATACCTATTACTTTCTTTCAATCAAGAAATATAGATGAACGAACCTTTATCCACAGTTATGACTTATTCAATTACAAATTCCTATAATAATCAGAAATTTAAAGTATACATGATAATTACATTCCTATTTTTTTTTAGTTATTAAGATTTTTTATTTGGGAATTATAATCTTTTTCTTTGGCCAGAGAGTAATATCCAATATTTTAAAAGTTGCCAACAAGCTCTTCCTATATTTACTTATTGTTTGAATATTACTACTTTGATTCGTTTCTTTAAATAAGACAAGAAAACCTATTTACTAATTCATACAGAGACTTACTACCGTATGAATGATTCTAGACAATCGAACTATATTTGAATATTTCCGCAACAGATTTGATCGTGACTTGCTTTGGAAAATGTGTTTTTATGTTATAAAAAGGGGAAACCTGTTAACTAGGTCTCCCATTTTGAAGATGGAAAATGTGTGGCCTGATGTAGGGCCGTTCCTTTTCTAAACAAAGGGCACGGTTATCTCAGCACTTTCTTATATATATATATGCCCATGTGCATCATGACGGCTATACTGAAGACACTCTTTCTATTCCCTAACAACACCCCCCGCCCCCTTCCCCCCGGCGTCCCGCGGTTCACTCATTAGTCCTAAGTCCGTCACAAATGGCGGACGAAGGGGCGCCCATTCAGGAAAGTATGAATGAAGTTAGAGAATCCATTAGGAGGGTACAACAGCTTATCTCGGAACGCATCAGTAGGTGTCTGCAATTCACGAATGTGTACTTCGTCTTCCAAGTTGTGGTATTTTCTTCTTTTATCTCATCCTCGCCAATGATCAACTGTAAACTGAAATGGATTCCATTCACCCTCTCTTTACTGGTTTCCATTTTCAACTTCCTCGCGATGGGGGAAAACATCAATTCCTGTCTGAAACTCTACGAAGAGGTGGACCTCAAGCGGAACGAACTGGACAGGCTGCGGCTGCGGCAACTGCAGCAACTGCGGAGGCCGCAACATCATGATGATAATCGCGTAACGGACCTGAATCCCCATTCACGTGAAATGACGCTTCGCAAAGTCGTATCGTGTTTGACACTGCTGCTGCTTTTTCTGTTTATGAATGTAATGTTGTGTGGTTGCATCCAAATCAAGTGTGTGTGATCACTGCTGTCGTCACAGACTATCAAGGTGATTTTTACATTATGTCACAGTAGATCACACGTTAGTACGTATGGCATGTGGACTAGTCTGTCGATCATGTCGGGATCAAACTACGTAGATTCGCCCAGTTTGTTTTCCATTTCCAAGTGCTTCTTGCGTGTATTGAATAAATTTTATCTGGACACTTCCATTGTAAAAGATGGAAGTCTACGTTGCGTTAAATATGAACCAAAGGATTTTTAGTCTTGGGTGTTGCAACCTTTGATGTCATCCTCACCTTCCTCCAGCTTATCACCGGCAATCTGTTCAGGGTTCCAAACTCAACGGTGGCAACTAGTGCGGATTCTATCAAGCCCATATCAATTGCAACTTTAGGATTTTGATTTAATCAATTTAACATGCAACTTAATTTAATTAGATTTGTCATTAGTCTATTATGGGCCTATTAGAAACCCAAGTAAAGTGTGGGAAAACACTTTTACTTCTTCAAACTTGAGATATCACATACGTTTGAGACTTGCTTACACTAAATAAGTCTAACGTCATTTTGGTACCTTTTCTGTTATCGATTTAATATGTGATGGGTGATTTTGCGGGTGCACAATCAGTAATATAACACATGATAGATCAGTAGTAAATAAATTGGTAGAAATAGGGGCAAACCTCAATGCATTAAGTAAAGCATAAATTCACTATGGTTATGCCCCAATATTTGCAATATGTTAATTAAAAAAATGCATGCATAACATAAACATGATTTTTAAATGTAATGCCAATAAATTATTTTTGGGTTTTTCTTCATTTTATAAAAGATTAAACTACATGCAAATGCATGAGATGTAACTTTAATCTAGGTTATGTCTACGTGATCCTAATTTAACTAATGACATGAGACATGGACTTAAATGCAAGCTATATTCAACCTAATTCTAATGATGGTAAAAAGAATTGAGAATTAATCTAATATGACTTGCAATGACATGGATATTAACATGGAAATATAATGACATGGAATTGGTGATATTTTAGTGACGACATGGCGATGTGATGATGTGGCAATGATGGAACTAATTCTATATAATATATGCATGTTATTTTTAATGATTTTATTTTAAACTAAAATAGGAAATTACCTAAAATATGTGATTACCAAATTTAACTAGGAAATAGTCCATATTAATCCTAATTAAATTACATATTTTCCTAATTACTATGTGGCTTTTCGATATGCAATTCTAAAATAGAAAACTAGATGAATGCAATCTATCCTAACATGCAATGCAAAAAAAAATTTATATTCAAAATAAAAAAAAGTTTCTTAAATTGATAACACGCAATATTCAAGCCCAAATAATCAAATATTTGCCACATTCAAAATATGAATTAACGATAATCAGGGATCCGATCTTAGGTGTTAAAGATCGAAACCTCAACTATTATGCATGACTTAACAAAAGAAATTTCATAAATAGGATACACCTAAAATTTCAAACCAAATCAAGTTAGGATGATGATAATCCAACTTAGGAATTTAAATATTCAAATTAAGTTTGAGGAATCACCTAATTTGGAACTTTGACTCTAATGTGACTGGTGACGAGGGGAATTCACGGTGATTGGCATGGGGAGTTTGGTGGTAAGGATGATTACCAAGATTGTGGTGAATGGAAGAACACTAGTGTTGTCGTGAATCACGACCAAGGATTGGGCTTGGTAAGGGTTGGTAGCTCCTAGTCAAATTTCTGGGTCTTTGAGTCTTTTTGATACTCTAAACTTTTGGTTGGATTGAAGAACTAGGCGTTTAGATTAAATCAAAAATTCTCTCACCGAGTGTGAGGTATTCCTCCATCCCAAAGGTGATAGTTCCCCTTCACAGCAAACCCTAGAAATCTCAATTCCAGAAATTTGCCAACACTCAGTATGGCTAAATCCATCTTACACCCACCTAACTGGACCTCTCCTCCCCTTCATTTCAACACTATCCTTTCCTCCGTCCCCACTGTTCCACCCAAATCTCGATCTAGGAGTAAGCGTGCTGGGAAGACTGGGTGGCATACCTAGCTTCATCAAGCTGCGACATCTCCCTCTAGGTTTGCTTTGGTTCAATCTACATCCTCCTCTTATAAGGATTGTAGCACTGGTGTCTGCTTTGAGTTAGGGCTCCTTTCATTCCACATTTCACCTTTACCACCTACATTGGAAACGAGCATATAGTGGGTAATCTTTTTCTTGCCTACGCTAGCATCATCAAACTGTACAATGGAAGGTGAACATGAAAATAACCTTAGGCTGATGGCGCTATGTAAACAAATGGGAGATTTGCGCGTAGAAGGCAATGTCATAGAGTTGGATGCTGAAATTCCTCAGAGAGACGAGCAAGGAAGTGAATTATCACTATATGGCAAGTTATTCTCAAAACCAAATGTTAACCTACAAGCATTTCTAACCGTGATGAAGAGAGCATGGAAGATAGATGAAGTAAAATGTGAAGTTCTTGAACCGGGGTTCTTTTTGTTCACCTTTAGCTCGGTGGAAGACAAGAGGCACATTGTTCAATCAGGACCATGGTCTTTCGCCAGCAACTTGCTTACCTTGCAAGAAGGAGATCCTATTGTACTGGAGCATTGCTATGATTTCTCGCACTACACCTTCTAGGTACAGTTAATAGGCCCCCCTCGCGCTGCCATAGTAGAGGAGTCAGTTAGACAAATTGTTGGAAAATTGGAGGCTGTTGAGGAAGTCAAAATTGAAGCAAGAAACAACAGTCCTTGAACAGTCGGCAAGGCAAAAATTAGGCTTCATCTATTCAACCCCCTCAAAATAGGTACAGTTATTACAGTTGGAGGCAAGAAATGGTGGATAGATTTTAAATATGAAAGATTACCTCATTTATGTTATTCATGTGGATGCATGGGCCATTACGCGACTCTCTACCCAAAGATACCTTATGAGGAGACTAGTTTGCCCCAAGATAAACAAGGCAAGTATGGATCTTGGCTAAAAGTAGAAGCGAGAGAACTTAGTCCTTGTTGGCATGTCTTCTATGGGGAAATTGATAAAACTTTGGAGGAAGATATTATAGTGCCTAAAACACCTGTGTCACCTATAGGGGAGCATCGAGATAATGAAAAACCAAAACAACCAAGCTAGGCTATAGTCCTATATAACCCGGCAATGTATGAGCAAGCTCAGACTGCACTTACTGCACACAATGCCACCCCAAACAAGGGGAAGTGAGTTCAACAATCTCTGGAGAATACATGCTGCTTACTAGAATATGGAACTGGAATAAAACTTACCAAAACAAAGAAAAGTGGACTGAAGAGACAAGTGACAAAAAAACAAAAACGTTTTGCTCCCTATGAGAAGGACACTTAGACAAATCTAATTGATGAGGAGAAGCTTATGGACACTCCATCAGTATGTGGGAAGGGGTCTACACAAGGGTGCTGGTGGCTAGCCCTAATATGCCACCACTGAAGCCATGAAACTATTAAGCTGGAACTATCAAGGTTTGGGTACTCCCTTGACAGTCCAACACCTAAGAGCTTTGGTGGCTCATGAGAGACCCAATTTAGTTTTTCTTATGGAGACCAAAAACGGGGAAGAAGTGGTGGAATGCATAAAGGTAAACCTACATTTCAACTCCTCGTTAACTGTAAATCCTATGGGGATAGGGGGTGGACTTGTGGTGTTTTGGGATGCAAAAGTTAAATTCGATGTTAACTTCCATTCTGGAAATCTCATTGAAGTAAATTGCATAGACATAGGGAGTGGCATAAGGATGAAAATATTGTTTTTACATGCCCCGACCAATTTTTAGGAAAGACTTCATCTACAGAACATCTTGCGCACTAGGAATCCTTTACACAACTCTCCTCGGTTGTGTATTGGAGACTTTAATGATGTGCTATATCATTGAGAAAAGGTTATAGGATTGTGGCCTTTCAAAAGTTTGTAGACTCATGCTCCCTAACGGATATCGAAAGCAAAGGTTGTGCATTTTCATGGTTAAATAATAGGGAAGGAGATGAGATGGTAAAAAAAAGGCTTGATCGAGCTTTATGTAATTTGGAATGGAGAGTTTCTTTTCCTAACGCTGAGACTTTTGCAACACCAACTATTGGGTCAGACCACAGCCTGATCATACTCTCCTCAGATTCAACTAGGGTCCCTAAACAACGGAATTTTCGCTTCGAAGCATTTTGGTTAGAAAACCAAGAATGCAGGAATATATTTAAAGAAGCTTGGGGGCCTTTTATGGCAAACTGGTTGGATATTGCTAGCAAAACAAAGAGGGTGGTAGCTGCACTGGGGAAATGGAGCCATAAAACCTTTAAGAAGGCATCAAAACAGATTGAAGCCTGTAAAAGGAGATTAATCAACCTAACAAGCACGGGTGCACATGATTCAATGGGGAAGGACTATCAGGAAATCAGGGATCAAATTGAAATGTTATGGCGGCAAGAGGAAATGTATTGGAGTATAAGATCCCGGATAAGCTAGTTGAAATGGGGAGAGAAAAATACAAAGTTCTTTCATGCTACTACTATTCAAAGGAGACAGTGAAATAAAATTCCAATGCTATGGCTTGATGATCACACCTGGAGTCGGGATCATTCCACCCTCAAGCAACATATTACAGACTTTTACAACTCACTGTATACCTTAGTTGGAAATTGACATTATCAACCAGTGTTAGACACATGCCCAATGGTAGTTACAAATGAGATGAATGAGGCTCTTTTAACACAAATCACAAGGTAAGAGGTACAAATGGTCGTGTTTCAAATGGGGGCTACTAAAGCATCGGGTCCTAATGGGCTGAATGGGTTATTTTTCAGAGCAACTGGTCAATCATTCATGAGGACATTTTCAAAATGGTAGCCAATTTCTTTGAACAAAATACATTCGATCCTACCTTAAATGAGACACATATTATCCTAATTCCCAAAGTCACTAACCCAGAAAGTATAACCAAGTACAGGCCTATTAGTCTTTGTAACTTCAATTATAAAATCATTGCAAAAGTCATGGCGAATAGGCTCAAACCTTGGCTCCTAGCGATTATATCACCTGAACAAAGTGTGTTTGTGGGGGGTGGGAGGGGGGGCGACAAATTCAAGACAATATTTTCATTGTTCAAGAGGTTTTTCACCAATTGAGGGTTCGTAAGAGGAAAAGGAGGCTCCAGGCAGTTCTAAAATTAAACATGCAAAAAGCCTATGACAGAGTTGAATGAGATTTCTAATGCGACTATATGTTGCAGACGGGCTTCAACAAGAAATGGGTTTCACTTATCAAATTCTGCATTTCTTCAGTTTCTTTCAAGGTTAGAGTCAATGGGATTATAGTGATATCTTTTATCCAACAAGGGGTACTAGACAAGGGGATCCACTATCTCCCTATCTATTTATCATCGTGGCTAATGCACTTTCCTCTATAGTCAATAAAGCAATGGGGGATGGAACTCTGGAAGGCATAAAGCTAAATCCTAGTTGCCCAATATTATCACATTTGCATTTCGCTGATGATGCTCTATTTTTCCAAAATGGGACTATTGGTGAAGCACAAAAACTGGCTAATGTGTTAAACCAATATTGCTTTGCTTCAGGGCAAATTGTTAATTTAAATAAGTCAGGTATTTTCTTTGGGCACGGGAGCTCCCAAGAATTGAAAAAGAATATAGTTGCCGAATTAAGGGTACCTATCATGGAGAAAATAAGGAAATATTTAGGTATTCCTTCAAACTGGGGCCAAACCAAAAAACAACTATTCTCATGGTTTCTTGCAAAAGTGGACAGCAAGCTTGAGGGTTGGAAAGAAAAGCTGATTTCCAAGGTTGGGAAGGAGATCTTGATGAAAATAGTTGTGCAAGCCTTACTCCAGTATGCTATGTCAATATTTAAGCTCCCTATTTCGATATGTCACACTATTGAGAGAAGGTTTTCAACATTCTAGTGGAAACAAAATGTTAACAGAAAGGGTATTCATTGGAAAGGATGGGAATTCCTAAAAACTAGAAAGGATCAAGGAGGGCTAGGTTTTAAAGACTTAGTTGATTTCAATAGAGCTATGTTGGGAAAGCAAGCATGGAGATTGAGCCAATCACCACAAGCCTTGTGGAGCATAATTTTCAAAGGTCTTTACTATCCTAATGGTATGCTGTGGAATGCAACCAAAGAACCCCGACCATCTTGGGGGTGGCAGAGCATTATTTTGGGCAAAGGTGCTATTGAACAGGATACAAGATGGGCAATAGGGGATGGTAAAAAAAATCAATGTCCAAGAAGACAGATGGCTACCCTTAGGTCTTATTAGAGGCCCAAAAAATAGAGACGATCCCCAATATGTGACTGAATTACTGCTACAAAACTCTAATGAGTGGAACACTCAACTTCTAAACGACATGTTTAATGACACAATTGTCCAAGAAATATTGGCTATTCCTCTAAGCCTACACCCAACACCAAACAAAGTCATACGGACGGCCAATAATGCAGGGGAATACAGAGTTATAAATGGCTATCACCAACTAAGTATGCAGGGAGCAGGGAAAACAGAGTCTCAACCTTCGGCTTCATATCAAAATCCTAAACGACTATGGTCAGAGATTTGGAAACTTCAGATCTGTCCAAAAATACACTTTTTTATATGGAGTGTATGCAATGAAGCCCTTCCTAAAAAAACTAATCTACACAGAAGGCACTTGTTACCTGATCCACTCTGCCTCTCTTGTGGTTGCGTCCTGGAGTCTACTGAACATCTCTTCACTCTCTGCGATTGGACAAAAAATGTATGGTTAAATCCCAAATTTCAATAGATTCCTTCCTTGACACAAATTACACGGATGGACAAGTGGGTTAGTGATTACCTCACGTTTGGAGCTGCACCGCATGACAAGGCTCTGTTCACTGGGACGCTCTGGTTCATCTGGAAGGCATGCAATGTTCTGATTTTCCGAAACACAAAACCCAACCCAAGCTAGATCGTGAAGGAAGCTGAAGCTTTGACGGATTTTTTCGAGAAATGGAATGGAAAATCAACAATGATGGAAAAAACGCCGGCTTCTTCTCCAAAATAGCAGAAACCCCCACCCCCTCAAGCTGTGAAATTCAACGTTGATGCTTCCTAGTGTGGCACAACAATAGCAGGATCGGCAGTGGGAATCATCAAAAACAGTGAAGGTCGACTCCTGCATGGCTTCGCCCACCAAATCCATGCTCCTTTGGCTTTTGTGGCAGAAACCCTAGCCGTGCGGTGTGCTCTATAAAGCTTAAATGGCGATTGTTTAGAGTTGGGGAGACAAGTACAACAAACTGAACTGGAACTAGAAGTTGAACTCATGTCCAACAACTTAGAGGTAGTCAACGGGATTATGGGCCGAGCAGAAACACCATAGGCCGCAAGGACTATTATGCTGGATTGCAGAAAATTACTGGGCCAACAACCAAGAACCACAATCCGATTTGAACCACAAGAAACGAATCGGGATGCGGATTGGATTGCCAAATCTCACCGAAACGGCTCACTCCCTAACAATTGGCTACAAAAATCCCCCTTATCCTTTAAGGTCCATATTATGTCTCAAATTTGGTTTTGCTTGTAATTTTCCTACGGGCTAAGTTGAGTAATGAAACTTCATTTTCGATCAAAAAAAAGAAAAAAGAACTAGGTGTTTCAACGCATTCCAATCTGGAACGAACGCATGCTCACCGTTTTTGCGAGATTGCATTGGACTCTTTAGCAGTCCGACCAGTTCTGTTATATCCTATAAATAAATACTTCTAGATATTTTCTCACTAATCTCACCAGACTAACTCAAGAATAATGTATTACCATACTCTCCACAAATTTTGACACTTTGGCTAGGTTGTCCCAATGTGGGAACCCCTCAACTTTGCCCCGGTGTGGGGATGATAGCCAATTGGATTTGAGAAACAGTGTAGGCTATAGGGTAGAGAAAGAAATGCTCTTCATCACACTTTAAGACACTTAAATTCTCCTTTGAGTTCATTTGCAATGGGACTCTTAAAAATTGATACAAGTGAAGGCAAGAAGTTTTATCTATTTTTCTCACCGAGTAATTGTGGTTGCTAACAATTGGTGATTTCAAGAGACTCGACTAAATTATGCGAAATTGTGAAAGTCTAGTTTGATATAAGTGAGACCAACGGTAATGAGTTGATATAACCAAGAGCAGGTATATTGCAAGTATTTTGATTAGTGCAGCGCGCTTCAATCAAATAGTAATAGGTGAAGAACGATACACTCAAAGCTATTTAGTAGTTCACTTCTATCTAATAATGGTGAGATATGCGTGGGCGCTTCAATCAAATAGTAATAGATAAAGAACGATGCAATCAAAGCTACGTAGCGGTTCATTTCTATCTGATAATGGTGAGATGTGCTCGGAAATATGACCGTTTACTTATTAGCATCACACGCTATTTCTCGTCGAGCAAGAGCCCCATCCTTGCTCGATCTGCTTTTCATCGGAAACGATCCTCACCAGTCACCACCAAAGCATCTAAGCACTCCATTCCTCAATCTCCACATTGTTCAAAGCTAAAGCTCAGGCTGCGACCGGATCCCCTGCTCGCTCCTATTTAGACGGGGAAGTTCGAAGCAGTCCTTTCTCGCTGAAAGCTTTATCATCGGCTTCGATCCTCTCCAGCAAAGCCCTCCAGAAACTCCTCTTGCCAGTTGAACAATCGATTGTCACAGCCGCTCGTCATTATCGCCAGTGTAAGTGCTGGAAGAAACGCTGGATTTGCTCTGTTCTCCCCTACTCCGCCGTCAGAGATCTTGCAGTGACGAAATTATGGTTGAAAATCGTCCGTCGGCCCTAGTTGAAGTTCCTGTTAATGATTTAATCGCTGATTGTAGCTCCATCTTCATTCAGTAATCAGGTAATTTCATCATCTCACGTTTTTCCCCCTATTTTAATGAGATACAAGACTGAGTTCGTTCACTCATGGTAAATCACTGAGAATCAGGAGTTTTGTTTGATGATTCGTAAGGATATTGTTGTTTCACTGTCAGTTTTAGAAGAAAATTTACTTTGAATTCATGACCAGATCCAATGCTTTTCGATGCGTGCACACCGTTTGTCGAGATGTCCTTTAAGCAAAGGTGTGAAGTAACTCGTAATTGTTTGTATTATCTGAGGACACGTTTGCGTGGATTGATCCCCTCATTGATACATGGATTTTGATTTCAGTTATATTTCATTGTTGTTAAAACCGAATCTGACCATATTTTTTCGTGTTCTTCTTTGCATTGTCTGTTGGTGTGTTTCCGCGTTTGTTAATGGTGATTGCTGATGAGGAACGTCAAAGGAATGATGATGTTTAATAGATGACGCTGTTTGTAATATGGAGGCTAATAATGGTGGTCCGGTGATGATTCATGGTTGACGACGGTAATGTCTAACCTGATCTTCTTCGAGTGTGCTGGTTTAGGTACAGATTTGTTAATGATCTTCGCATTTCGGTCATGAATTTTGGCGTGAGAAAAGTCCTGAGAATAAGGAACCGGACGTAGGGCATAAAATAAAAATAAAAATAACAAAAAATAGAGTAGATTGATAAAAGATAGGGAAAAAGCTACTACAAACCCTAAATTTTTTACAGTGACATATTTACCTAAATTTATTTTTTGTAAACCAAAAATTCCAAATTTCTACCCATGTGACACATTCACTTCAAATTTTTTTTCTATAACACAAAAAACCCAAAACTTTTACTTATATAACATATTTACCACAAAAAAAATTTCTATGACACAAAAAACCCCAAATATTTCTCTGACATCCAATTTTTGGAGTAAATATGTCATCTACAAATTTAGGATTTTAGGTGTTACAAGAAGAATTTTGGAGTAAATGTGTTACGCTATACAAGTTTGAGGTAAATATCTCATAGTAGACAAAGTTTTATGCTATAAAATTTTTTTTGGAGTAAATGTGTCATAATGATCAAAATTTGAGGTTTTCAATAGCTTTTACCCAAAAAGATAATATACAGGCTTGAGATGGGTGCTAAT
The DNA here is from genome assembly GCA_014858505.1 of Corymbia citriodora subsp. variegata. Lineage (NCBI taxonomy): Eukaryota > Viridiplantae > Streptophyta > Magnoliopsida > Myrtales > Myrtaceae > Corymbia > Corymbia citriodora. The sequence goes on from MU089737.1 coordinate 37,392, forward strand.
AGATATGGGCTGGTTACAGTTTTAAGTACGTTTGGGCCTGATTTGATTTAGAAAGTTTGGGCTTGGCTTAGTATAGATAGATTTTGACTGGTTTTGTCGAATTGGCCTTTGTCTAATTAGAGAGGGGGAAAACCCAATATAATAGTCCAATTTCTTATGCATAGTTTAGCTTTGCAAGACCAGCACCCATATTCAGACTAAGCCCTAAGGGCCTGGCACGAGTTGCTATTTCTAGACAATTAAAATGATAAATGAAAAAATAAAAAATCATAAAATAGAAAATAGAAAATTGGAAATTTGGTTAGAAAAAATAGGTTTTGATTAGATCATTAGATTTTAGTATTAGATTTCACTTCACTAGAATTCATATAATAAGGAAAATTCCATTCCTTGATTTTTAGTATAATCCATGTCTTTACTTGATTGATTGATGATTTGTGTATTTATGTTAGATTAAATTGTGGATTCTTAGTTTAGTTTAGGATCTTTGAGATTAGTTAAGCCAATTAGCCTCATCGCATGCTTAATTGACTTTGCTTGGGTTTGATTTGATGATTGATTGCCTTTAATTTTTATTAGTGATGCATGATTCCTCTGCGGGTACATTAGCAATGTGGATTAGAAGTTAACTAGCCGCTTAGTGACTTAGCCGACCACGTGATAAGCTTCAAATGAAAGTTGATGATCACGTGGTGATAATTAATCAACACTAGTTATATGAGGTGAATGAGCAATTGAATCGCATGTTCAATATCAAATTTCCGAGCCGAATTCAAGCTTATTTCTTTTTGATTGATTGTGTGAGCTTGTTAATCGCTTGAATTAAATGGTTGCATGTGTGGCTGATCATGATAGGATACCGACAGCCAGTGGCTAAGAGCATGGAGGTGGCGACCAAGAGTCCATATGGTCGTTTGTGGCTATACAAAGGGGTTGTATATAAAAGATATAAAAGTTGTAAAAGTTGTCGCATGAAATATTATGTGGATTTTAACGGTGTAAATTGAATGAAATTCTAATCTATGGTAAATTTAAGATTTGAAGATAGTTGATCATCTTTTTAAGATATAAAAAGTTCACGATGGAATTATGACTGAGAATTTGACCAGAGCGATGGTTTGGAATTTCAGAAATGAAGAAAATTGGGTGATCGCGCCATCCTCAAGAAAAGTCATACGCACGAGATGACCACCCATCGTGGAGGAACCAGACGGTTTGACCCCAAGAATAGGCGAAATGATATGGGCCGAGATCTAGAACTATGTGATAGTATTTTAATAAAGTTGACATTCTGATCCATATCTTTAAGGCCCAGGTCCATCTTGGTAACCGATTCAATTAAAGGCCCAAAGGCGGGCCCAGCATACATCCATCATCGGACATATTCCCAAGAATGTCGGATCCCGTTCAAACCATCTCGGTACACGCAATCAGGGTAGCTAGAGCTGACAAAATAGGTTCCTTAGAATTAATGGGCCAATTCGGTACAGTAACTTTTTTTTTTTGGTTAAATAGGCTAAGTTGGGTTGAGGAAAAAAATTAAAATAAGTTATGAATGGATTAATTTAGGGTACGCACGCATACAACAACCATTTCTATTTATCTGTTTTTCTAATTTTCTATTCCCGATAACAATTTTTGAAACAGAAATCTGTTTTGTAACATAATTGTGTTAGTCTATTTTTGGGACAAATTTATAGCCCAAAAATAGTTCGGAAAAATCAAAAGAGAAAGAGGGAATTTATAGAGGGGAGACTGGGTTTCACCTTTTGAACAGTGACTTTCTTGGTTAGTTCCTAGTCCAACATATGATGATGTGAGCAAGAGGCACCGCTTAAAGTTCCATTTTCCACCTTCCAGCAATATTGTATCCCCCTTCTATTTTTGGTTCTATTTCGTATCCTAATGTAGTCCGCAACAATGTTTTTTGTCGTGATTCCAGTACCAAGAATGATCATCCAACATGATCATTGTCACGGAGTTCCTTTTTCCACCTTCTAACAATATTGTATCCCCCATATTTATTTTTGGTTCTGTTTCGAATCTTAATGCAGTCCGAGGCGATGTATTTTGTCGTGATTTCAGTGCTGAGAAAGATGTATGGCTGTTGTCGTATCATATCGTGATATGCTGAAATAGGTTGCACAAGGTTTTTTTGACTTAGATACATCCGCAACCCTAATGGGTAAAAGTATTAATGCATTAAAGTTGGATGAAAAACCTCTTTCAAAAGGTTATCTTGTGGAAACGCTAAACATTTAAAAAGACCCTTGACATCTTTTTCACCACCCTAACTTTTTATAATAAGCTATACTAAACATTCTTGAAGCATTACAAATGGTTTGAATCTTCACATCCTCTTGACATCTACGCGCGAGTCTCCATTTCGATCTTTTTGTTTCCTCTTTCTTTCTTTCTTTCTTTCTTTCTTTCTCTCTTTTTTTTTTGCCCTTCCCTTTCTTTCATCCTTCCTTCCTTCTTCTTTCCATGTCCTCTCCTTTAATACCTAAGGTCCACCTTTTCTTCCTTCTTTGAATTTCATGTTCGTTTTTTTGGGAGCCCACCCTTTCAGACTTAGTTAAAGACTAATTTATTAAATCCACATCTATAATAATATTCATGGGGAGGGATTCTCTTTTGGTCTCGTGTTCTAAATTTCGAAAATGACCCCCTAAAATTGACAAGCGAATGCCGCTAAAAAGGCATAACGATAATTGCAGCATAAAATAATTTCCCTCTTTCTGAATCTCCACGTCCTATGCTGTGCCCCGATCTAGAAGCACTCTCTCCCAACTCTAGCGGGCCAGCCACCTATATATTCTATTCCTTAAATTTCATTGTTCAACATGCGGAATGACGTGGCTTGATAAAACAAGTGTGACGTTCAGACACAAAAGCCAACATCAATCTTACATTCATGATCCGTTCATTGCAGAATTGCAAGTTGCAAGGCTATATAAACATGTTATAAATATTAATAATATTATATTAGAAATATCCGATAAAATGTAATTTTGTGTTGTTGTGTTGGAACCAAGAGAATGATAATAAATTTTCAAAATTTGGAATGAGAACACTAGAAATTGGAGAGGGAACTTTATATTGAGAATGCTTTCTCTTCTTTGTGTCTTCGTGCTTATGGCTTAATTTAAAACTCACGGCTTCATCCCTTTGTATAGGAATTGAAGTTTTGTAGATGCCAATGATTCCATTTAATGAAAAAAGACATAACAACCCATGGATGTCGAATGATGGGGATTTAATGAAGAAAACAAAAAAGCCCCATACATGGTTATCATAAGCACAAATCAAAACGCACAATAAATAAAGTAAAAGAAGTTTTCACTAACTTTCATTCTTGAAGTCCACAGAGAATATGCAGCCAACCGTAGATCATAGCTTGCTTTTTGTCCTCTATCAATTGACTGATCTCAGGCGTTGTCAAAAATCAATTTTACTACTAGTTCAATATATATTGACCACACGATGGTTTCTAGTTGCAATTGCTACACTCTAATAGCACTCACAATTAATGGAATTTACACAAGGAGAAACTTGAATAATTCATTAATTCATAAAAATTGCTGATATATCTATGGATTAGTAAGTGTTTTTTTCCTTTGCATCTCTTTGACAAACCAATTTATGTGGATTCTCCGACCCAAAAAAAAAAAAAGGGAACTTATATGATCCTGCTAATATGATAGATCAGAGGTGTTTATAGCGTACTATCTGTTTTTAGTTTATTATGTTTTAAAATAATTGAAGATTAAATATTAGATTAATACTGACTCTCCCAAAATGAATAATTCAAAGGTATTCGAATTTTTCCACTCGAGCATACCGCGACACGTGGCTGGATTTCCTCGTATCGATCGAACGAGGAGAGTTGAGATACGCAACCCTCGTGAGTTATGTTATGTTAGGGAAGCTTGGTTAGGTTGGGTGGATCCAGGTAGGATCTGCACACGTGTCAATGGCTGAGTGGAGTCGGACAAGATCCATGCGGCAAAGTGCCCCGCTGCTATCTTCTGCTCTTCTTCCCCATCCCTCGCTCTCGCACAGCAGCACGGCCACTCTCCTCGTCTCCGCCGCTGCTTTTCTTGGCTCCGCCGAACGGTCTCCGCCGAACAGGCATCCATGATTCCGATAAGAGGTATGATCTCGCTTCTCTCCCCTCTCCAACAGCTACTTCATTTTAGTTTCGTTTTACAACGACATTCGTGGCCTCTGACGCCGATGACAACGGCTGCTTGTGCTGCTCTGGGTCCTGGGACGAGTACGCCCTCTCTTGCGTGGTGGACGGCTCAGGGAGAGCGCGCATCTGTCGGGGTCGGACTGTTTGGTGGACGTCTAGGGAGGAGGGAGGAAGGAAGGCGAAGGCGAAACCGGCGGCGAGTGTGGAGACGTCGAGGGGTTGTAGGATTTGCCATTTGGGTCGGTGAAGCAAGAGCCCGTGACTCTTCCACCGCTGCCTCACCGTGACGACTCTCCAGTCAGGGGGCAGTGGATGTACTAACAGAGATCTTCCCGTTCAAAGCCCAGGATGTTTGGTTAATAGATCTTGGGTGCAAATTTTTTTCTTTTCTTCTTATGTGCACAGCTGGCCTTCATCTCAAATCAAATGCTCTCTTATTTTCGTGCGCGTGGGAGCAAGAATTCAAAGAGAAACTCCTAACAAAGATGGACTTCTGTCACTCTGTTCCTTTCATTTCCCAATTTATTGTGGTGTTTGTTCTTATGTGCAGTCAATCTATAGAGGGTATCCTATCGATTGACTAATCCTCTTTGCAAATTCATCCTTTGTCTTCATCCTGTTTGCCCTTTGGGGAAGGAAGATATAGGAACGTAGTTCGTCCATTCTTCTCGGAATATGTTCATGAACGTGTTGCACCATTGGAGTACGTCTCGTACATTTAATTAAAATGATAGGAGACTATAACTGATGAGTGATGTTTCTTTGGTGGACACCATTAAGAAACTTCAGCCAGACGGAGTCTGAGAGCGGGATTTTTGAAACTTTTTTTCTCGTGACATGAAACAGGGCTCTTGGCACCTCGTACTAATTGCCAAATCAGGAATATCTCCAATTTTCCCATAATAATGATCCCCAAGTCTTATCCTGATGGTGCTGCCAGTTCCCACGGCATGGTCAGAGAGAAGCTGGTGCTAGTAATCCCGCCACAGAGTTCTGTGGATGTGGACAGTCGCAGGTACAACCTGAATAGAACGAACTGCTATGTTCAGATGAAGATCCATTTTGTTCGTGATGAAATACCTACAGAAGATGGCAACGTTCAGCTGAAACACGATGCTGCATATCCTGACGGCATCAAAGTGGCGACAGGGGAACCGGTCTTTCTTCATTATGAACTGAAGGCCAAGGGTCAAATGTGCCTCGCTTGTGGGGAAGAAGGGAAGGTGACAGGTGTTCATCAAACAAAGCACAATGACTATGCACCAGAATAAGGAAATGAACGGGGCATTACCAGTTTCTTCAGGTAATTACTTAAAAAATCCGAAATGCCTTCAGTTGTTTTCATTTCTGCTGCTGTCATTTGAAAGGACTGGACGCTGTTTTGATTGATTTTACCATACTTACCAGACGATTCATCCGCTGGAAGAGTGGACATGGAGATAATGGCAAGCCATCCTACGGTGAGCTTCTTTGCAGTATGCCAATGCATATTAAATATATCATCGTGGTAAATAGATTATACATGTGCTTCAGAAGTACACTGTAAATTCTCAAAATCAGTCTGATTCTTAGCTACACTATGTACCTCTCCGTGGTATCGGTTTTGAGGTCCCACATCCAATGATTCAGAAATGATCATGAGTTAGCTGTTGATAGAATATGTTAGGTAGTATCTGATGAAGCTCTTTATTTATAAGGTCTTTTTTCTGCAATGAGAAACTTGGTACCTGTGTTTTGATTATTAGGTTTCTATATGAAGCGTTATTGATGGCCTTGTCCATTAACTATAACAAGACATTGATTCTTTCTATTTCGATAAATAAGTAGAATGACAATTCCGGATTGCACAGTTGATCAGCGTACCAGTTTATCATTACTCCAGTATATCATATGGTATAGTCTCGACATGGCGAATGTTTCTTTTGTTGCCCTATTTACACTGTTTATTGTATGCTTCCGCATTGGTCAGACAGTTTATTGTGGTGTTAATGCATCTAATGTTTCATTTACGGCAAGTATTACACAGCATTAGGTTTCCTTCGTTTTTTCAGGTCGGGTTGGCCTCTTGTTGAGGAAGTTCATCTGGGAATATGAACTCTGCACATTTCCTGCATTTTAGCTTGGACTTCCGGAGAAAATATTAGGTGGGCCAGCGGGCCACTTCAGTTGCTTAAGGCATGTACATAGATTTATGTATAGAGGCGTGAGTTGGCTTTTTCTCTTTTCTCTTTTGTTTTATGTGAGTTTCTCTGTATGTTTTTGGGGATGACCAAAAAACATTGTAATGGAGTGAACCTTAGTGCCTACATGGTCCTCTGTTGGATCAATACGGTGATTGGTTTTGGCATTACTAGATGTGATGAGATAGTGGAATTACAAATTATTTGAAGCCGAAGGATTTGTACCTTTTGGGCTATGAAACTGTTAATGCAGAAGAAACCGCTCTTGTTGCGATTCGCTGATGCCTGAACGGCTTTAACACACGTCCTGCTACTTTTATGTTATACGAGACTTATATATCAATCTGGCAGGGGCGAAAATTCTCAGTCTCTCGCTCACTAAAAACAGAGTATGAAAGGTTAACTCAGGTGACAGCTGATACTGGTTGCCATTGACGATAAGGTCAGGGGAGTGTGGAGTCAGAAGCTATTACGTCGAAGAAATGAGACCGAAGACGAGAGAGAGCCAGGAACAAAAGCAGGGATAGTAGTGATTGAAAACAGGGGCGAACAGATTGTCTTCCGTGGTGGCCGAATCGGCAAAACTGAGAAGCAATCCTACAACAGCGAGGATCAGAGATGAGAGAAGTAAGAATTCATAGAGTAAATAGAGATAGAATCACTGCTAAAGTATGAGGATTCCTTCCCTGTATACTCTGCTCTGTTCTTTGAGGCTTAAATGCAAACAGTCTGTAGTTGTTGGCCGGTGGAGGACGAATGGCGGCTACTGGTGGTCAGAGAAGGAATGGAGATGGGGAAGCCTCTCAGCTGAGATAAATTCCTGAGATCAGTGTATGTGCGTTATTACTATCGGGGGATTTTTGTTGACCTCCTCCTCCCGAGTGCCTGTGCGTGAGCTCACGCGATTTTATTAGACAGGTTTATCCCGTAAAAAATTAATTTTTTTAAAAATACTTTTTTAAAAATCATTTATATTGTTTGTAAAAATGAAATAACGTAAATAATTTTTATTATTTACGAAAATTTTATACATTGATTATTATTGATAATGAACATAATTTTCATCGAAAAAAAAGCTCATTTTTACAAAAATGTGTTCCAAATCATTTATCAGTGATGCTCCTTTCTGTGGCAAGAAGCCAAGTGGGCGGATTAGTTCGAGTGGAGAGGAGACAAAATAAGGACTGAACCGAAAATCATTTCTGGAGATATCCATTTTTCCAAAGAAATAGATAAGATATCTCGACAAAGTAACATTTTGATACCTAGATCCAAAGAATTGAAAAATTGGATCTATGTCTAACGAATCACACCTACTAAGATAAAGTATTTTGTTTTAGTTCAATCCGTAGTGACATATGAAGTATTGGATGGCATAAGGATCTTGCTTCGCTTGCTCCTCGGCTCTGTTCCACGCGCGCAGTCTCTGTTTCTTTGATATTCTCAACGAGCGTCCGAGAGAGAGACGGCAGCTGCATTTTTTCTGATGAACCGGGCCGGTGTGGGCTCTACAGAAGATTTCCTCCATGGGCTTGGGTCCTTTCACTGATGGGGTCATCTATTAGCCAACTAAATGGACCCTAGATATGGGCTAGACTAGTGATCAAATTACGCCGGGGTAAATTAGCCCATGGATATGCTGCCATGATGGATCGGGTTATATCGAGCCCAGATGAAACTAAAATGGTCAGGCCTCATGGTCGAGCCGGAACTTTTCTCATTTATATATTTATACATTTGCTTTTTTGTCTATTATTTACTTTTTTAATTCTTTTACTAATTTCATTATATATATATATATATGTTTGATTTGTCCACATAAATTCAAGTGCAACAATACCTTTATAATTAGGGGTGATCGATTCACGGTGAACTGGATTGTTTGGTCCTATTATAGGGAATCCAATGGAATCGGCCACTTTTTTTCTACTAAAGAGTAGTCGTGCATAGTGAGAAAGGGTGAAATTTTTTAAAATATTGACAGATGCGATGACAAGTGAAAAATTATTATGTCGTAGCTTGTGGTAATATTGGATGGAATAGTATTTAGTTCATATTTTACCAATTTTTTTGAAGAAATAATAATAAAAAAAAGGTATATGCAATCGGTTCGGTCCGAATTACCCAAACATACATTCCATTTTTAGGAATTAGGAATTGGACCAATACTCTTGAGAATCGGACCAAACTGGCTAGTCCGATAAAAAAAAGATATGTGTAATCGGTTCGGTCCGGACCGCTCAAACACCGATTCCACTTTTAGGAACTAAGAACCAGACCAACACTTTCAAGAGTCAAACCAAATTGGCTAGTCTAGTCAAGTTTAGGTAGTTCCCGATTTGGGTAGTCTATCTTATATATCCCTATTTACAATGAATAGTGCCCTAAGCAAATAATGAGAAGGCGTCTACAAGTTAGATTAACCTTGATAAAGGGAGAACAAGTATGATAGAATAGGGTAATCATAAAGGCTTTGAAGAATCAAGAAAAAGTGAACATCTGAATAGTCATGACCACTGATAAACTCAAGAAGACCACGGACAAAAGATCGCAAATCAATTAGAAGGAAATAGCTTGAACGACATCATCAGATCACTGATAAATGCATGTCCTCTTGTCAACTGAGTCGAAGTCATTGATCATGCTTCAATCACTTGATCCACAAGGTCTCGACCATTTTTCATCTAGTTCAATCGTTGAACGAAAGGAAGGTAGCTGTTGATATGGCTTAAAACTTGCAGCAAAATAACCAGAGCTTAGTCAAAGTTGTTTTTGCTTATTTTGTCCTAGTAAATAGAGGAAGAGGCTGTTGATAGAGGTAACAAACTCCATACATGGAAACCCTGCTTTTGCCCAGATAAATGGATTTGCCATTTCGGTCGGTGAAGCAAGAGCCAGTGGCCCGTTGTACGTGGCTCCAACAACCGGCGCAGTTCTGCACCGCGAGAGTGCAGGGAGCGAGGGGAGGCCGCAATACGGGTCAGGCGAGGAACCCACCGGGTAGGGTTTCCTTGTCTATTGGGCGGGACTGGCGGGCTTGGTGTGGCCCGGCCTCAATCCGATTTTTCTTAGGAAGTTCCGGGCCTAGACGAGGTCTTTGGGCCGGCTTACTCGCACTCCTGGCCCGCGTCTCTTGGACCAGGCCTGTTCTTTGCCTTTTTCTGTAGGCCATCCTAAGTTGGACTGGGCCTGAAAATCAGGCCCAGTCCGGTCGCGAGTGGAGCTATCCGGATTGGATCCAATTTGGAGATCCGGCCCGAGTCCTTTTTATAATATAATATTATTATTTTAGTATTAAAAAATAAAAATAAAAAATGATATATTTTCCCAAAAAAATCATAAAATTCAAAAATATTTCACATTTTCCAGAAAAACCAAGAAAATCCAGAAATATTTTATATTTTCCAAAAAATCAGAAAAAGCCAAAAAATATTTGTTTCAATAACGCATGGAAAAATTCTTAAAAAATTCAAAAATACCAAACCTGAGGGTTTGAACAAGATTATGTACTAGAAGGGCATTAATGATTAACTACTCGATTTTAATTTCTTTGGTTGCACAGGAGTAAAATATTTCTCCCAATATTTTACTTGAATTTCTAATCGATCTATCTCAAACTGATTAATGGCGACTTCTTTTTAAATGAAATTGGATTGCAAATTAATAACTCGGACCTTAAGTTGTGAATTTGTGGGCTTGGGAGAGCCCTAGTTAAAACCTAATAGGCATTTAGCCGAGCCATTAGCCTTTCGGGACACGAGAGGGAGGTTGCAACAATTTGGCGACTTCACTGGGGATGAATTTTTTTGTGGCCTTTTTGTCTTATTTAAATGTTTCCCTAACTTGGGTTTTTTTTTTTCTAAGCAAATATTAATTTTGTTCAAATAAATTTTTGTGTATGAATTATTGCGCATGCTTAAAATGTTTTAGCACTATACTGTGGCACACACAATGTTGTTGCCAGACTTGGGCTGCCATAGGATGTATTAGGATGGTGTTAAAAAAGATACAGCCTTGAATGCGAGACCACGATGTAGAGGTTGCCTTTCTTTTCCCCGAAATTCTAGGTAAAGCCGAGATTAAGAGGATATGATGCTGACACGAGACTGTGATGGGTGGACACCCTCTTAATTTCACTATGCCTTTTTAGTTAGAAATTGAAGTACACGTATCATGTGCATGTCTATGTGATTGTTATCGATTTCCTCTGATTAAGTAAGTTTTCTATCCTTGTGCTTTGCAATTTACTAACTTTCTCTTGTGCCTTGGTCAATCCATGATTAATTTAGGTTACTTATGGTTTTAATACCATGATCATCCCAATTCGAAAATAATTCTCATTAAGTTTTTTTTAAAAAGGATTAAAAAAAATTTGCAAAAAAAAAGTTCAATTCATGCCTTTATTTCCTTGAATCGTGCCATGAATTTCTTGTTTTGAATTTCTTTTTCCTCAAAAATTTCCTATGCCTTCAAAAAGAAAAATGGTGCAAAATAAAAAATAAAAAGAAAAAATCGAAAATGTGTTTTATCATAAAAGACTTTTTTTCCAAAGCATGTGTCAAATTTAACCCAAGTTTTTGTTTTTTGATTTATTTACTTCGTGTCTTGAAACATCCCTTGACTTCATGTGACAAAAAGGGCATTTGAAATTGAAAAATCAAGTTCCAATGAGCTGGACTCATTGGATTCAAGAATACCCTTCCAAGAAAAAAAGGGGCAAATGGAAAATATCACCTCATTTCTCAAAAAAGGGTATGTCTCGATCCCTAGTATGATTTTGGGAATGACGCTCTCTCCTTTTTCATTTGCAAGGAATAAAAGATAGGGTGTAATAGATATTTGTGGACAATCAAAACTTGGAACATGCGGATTGTAGTAGCTTAAGAAAAGCTTCCTAGGACGTTTTCTCCATGCTACTCTTAGCCTTCCCCACCTCTCAATTTTACAAATAAGATGTTTGGCTTCGGCAAGCCAAGAAACGCCGAAAATGAACTTTTTGACTTCCCTATTGAATTGGCTACTGTCAACAAGGAGAAAATCTAGACAGTTGAAGTAGACTTTAGCCATTCGTCCCAAATGATGACTTTCATTCCAGATGCATGCTCTGCGAAGAAGTGGTTGCCAGCAGAAAATTGGAGGTTTCAATTATCCATCTCAAATTCCATAGAAGGCTGAAGAACATGGCTTTGTCCAATGTCGCTAATGTCCAACAGCGAAAGATGAAAAAAGTTCCACAGAAGGAAGGCATTGAAGATGGATCGACTACCATCAGTCATTCGCCTAGGGCCACGGGCAAAAAAGGGCAACCAAAATGAAGTGACAAATCATGGTGAGACCATGGAAATTATCAACATTCGAGATACGCCGAGAAGTCATCGGATATAAACTTAATGAAAGGGTAATTTGGTATCGTTTCCAATACCCCCTCTAATTTTATTTCTAATATAGTTTCCCTGTTTTTGATAGGAAGCATTGGCGTTCAAGAGGCAAACTCAATGGGTTAATTCAAGCCAATCAATATTGGTACCTGGAGATCACTTATGTTCACCTGATTAGACATGTCATTCCAGTGGCCGAATCACTTAAATAAAAAAGGGTGCGCCGCATGGACACCATTGATGCCTTAGCCGAGCAGTACCCAAGAATGGAGCGCCAAGGTCTGAACATGGGTTCGAACCCCAGAAGAGGTAGTTGCCGCATGTAAAAAAACAAAAAAAAATAATAATAAAAAAGTTTTTTTTACCAAGATCAAAAGTTTAGGATCTCATGCTCTCTTTAAGCCTCAAGATTGTAGGTCCATTCAATCATTTGCAAATTGACGAAAGGTAATGTTGTATCGCTTCCAGTTTTTCAAATCTTGAAAATTCATACACCGACACATTCCCTTTTATTCTTTATAGGATCATTTGTCTGCCAAAGGTGTGGACGGCAAACAAGGAGAGACATGTCAAAACTCTAATGACAACGTTAGATCAACTCTCTCAAGTGAAATGGCATTCCAAGGATTGCCAAAGTGGATGATAGGAATCTTTTGGGCCTTAGTTCGCGTTTGCTTTTAGCCTTGCTTAATAATTTATTTCTACGTTTTCACAACCTTCTCAAAGGTGAAACACTAAGGGAAGACTAATGGATTACTAAGTCCGAAGACTTAGTGCGGACTCTCCCAAGCCCTACCAACCGCAACTTGATACTCAAAATTTGACCTATTTAAACATGTAATTTTATTTAATTAGGAGCCACCACTAATCAATTAGGGTTGATTAGAAACTCAAGTAAAGTATGGGAGAATGATTTACTTTTGCAAACCAGATATTCAATAAGTTCAGGAACATGGTTACGCTAAGTTAAACTAGCATCCTTTCGGTACCCTTTCTCTTTAAGTTTCAAAAATATATTTTTTTTCTTGCAAGCAATCTTGGTTGATTTTAACCTAAGCCACTAACATAGAAAGGAGTGGGCATGCGTATCACAATCAATAACATTCAACAGGTCCAAAAGGATAAACGTAAGAATTATGATTGACCTTAAGGCAAAACAAACTATAACTAAAAATGCATACCCTAAAGATAAATTCTAAATGGGATGACATCTAATTTTTTGGATTTTTTTGTAAAATTAATTATGTATGACTTTATCTAAATTTAACATGCATAATTCTTACTCTAATGACATATGACGTGCAATTCAAATGGCCTAACTCTATTGACATGTTAATTGAAAACTATTGTAACATATATGTAATCATGACCCTAAATATGTATGTGCTACATGATGTAAGATGAATGATGTAACAATGCTATATGCATATGCATGATCTTTCTTCTTCTTCTTTTTCATTTTTATTAATTTTTTTAATTTTTTGATTTTATTAAAATCAAAATCCAAAACTAAACTAAATCTTATTAGAAAATTTCATCTAAAAAAAATATTATATAAATCTAAGATACAACCTAGCTACCGCACTATCATGCAATCAAACTACCATGCGATGCAATGTGAAATTTTTTGTATTTTTATTAATGGTAAAACTTACTAATATAAAACCAACACAAACAACGGACACAACTATGTGAACATATAACTCATCACAATCAAAGATGGAAGGTTATAGTAATAAAAAATCTAATCCAATGTCTCTTGGCTCAGTATTTTTTATTATTATGACCCTCAACACGAAAATATACCTAAAGAAACACCAATCACAATAAGAACCAAATAATTGTAAAAATAAATAAGAAAATGACCAAATTAATTTTGATTAAAGAAAACTATTTGATTCAGAAGAGAATTATCCTGGAGAATGCGACTAACAAGGAACGATGCCAAGGTCCCAATGATGAGTTCCCAAATAGCATGAGAATTCGTCTAATTCAAATCATTACTTTCATGACGGCGGTGGCTTGCGATGAGCGATGATGATGGATGTTCACCTACGATGGACTCCGGCGTAAAGAATTATGGTGATTCTTAGCAAGACTGAAGAAACCTGCAAATAACTCAGATTGGATCTAAGAATTCTGTTGACTTCGTTGGATCCTGCGAGCAAGAAAACAAATATGCAAGATATTTGCTGAGTACCAAGATCCCCACTCTCACTTTTCTCTTGATGTTTCCCCCACTCTTTTTTTCAACATCCCCTTCCCTTTTCTTTTCTTTGACCCCCTCTCACTTTTCTCTCCGTTGTAGCTATGTTTTTTTTTTGTCCTCCCTTCAATGTGTGTGGCCCCCTTTTTATAGGTGAGAGGATTATGTTATTTAAGGAAAGATGATAAATTTGCACGTTGCCTATTTAGCTCTTATATCCCACGTGCAATATTTTTTCAATATTTCATCCGATACCTTCCCTAAATATTGATAGAATAATACGAATATTCTTGGGAACATTCTCATATTCTCGGGAACATTCTCATATTCCAACTCATCACTCCTTAATGGACCTAGCCAAATTCTTTTTCCTTGTGGGCTTAGTCCAACTTGTTAAATTAAAGCTTAGAATCATCAATTGAAGCCCATCTGCCACATGTCCAATGCAAATGCAATAATAAATGCTCCTAAAAATATATGCTATGCAATTTAATTCTAATATTTTTTGTTTAGGGGTTAAAATTAATCCCTAAATTTTTGTGCATTAAATTACGAATGATCAATCAAAATTTAGATGTTAACATACGTTTCCTCTTATGCAAGGCAAAAAAAAATGCGCTTGCCCAATGAAGGATCAGATTTCCAACCTCGACTGATCATTCATGCGCCCTTTCCTCACTGAGCAGGGCCAGTCCAGGGGTGCCCATTTTTGAATAACCCCTTTTGTATTCAAGATTTAACACTGTTGAGACAACTTTGCATTTTATGCTCTCGAAAAATTTTTGTTGGTAAACTAAATTATTCTAAGGTTGTAAACTTCTCCATGCCTTTTCAAAATGGAGTTTTTGCATAATGATTTCGTCTATTTAAGTCACTGATTCCACTAAGAATTATCAAAATAGATGTCTGAACAAACGATACAAGATTAATTGAGCATGCTAAATGAGGTATATCAGGATGATGAAATGCAAACCATAACCTACACGCAGTCCCCTGATTAAACACTTGTGAGGTGAGCATTGGAAATTCCATGTCCGTAGAGTAAAAAGTTCTCTCACAAATGGTATGATGACCAAAGTGATGAGAGGTATTTCATTTCTCTATCCTAAACACTACAGATTATCCATTGCTTAACCCCTTTGAGCCCTATGCCTTTGTGAAGTTTTTTTCATATTACCCCCGTCAAGAACCACCCCACATTGGGGCAAATTGAGGGAAGGGCAACATCACGAGATAAGAAAATAGATAGAAATTTTGTTGCTTGCACTTGCATCAATCATTGGCTATCTTTATTGCATATGAACACTCACAGTAATGAAATGCCCTAGAATGACAAAGGGCGATTTTTTCTCTATTCTGCACACTTGTATCCATTGTATAGCCCCATTGAGTTTGTAAAAAACCTATGTTGATATCAACCCCCACATTGAGGCAAAGAAAAGGTTGCTATCATTCAAATAGCACGAGCCAAAGAGTCGATTGAAGATAAAGACCCAAGAGTCTAGGACAGTCCTGAATGAAAACTAGGGGCATGAAAAAAGCAGTGCGCCTAGTAAAAGTAAAGCCAATGCCCATAGATGTGAAAATTGCATTGAAAACTAGGGTTATAAAAAAGTTGTGTGCCTAGTAAAACCAAGGCCAACACCCTCAAGCCAAAAGTGATGCTTGAGCAAATTTGTTTGCCAATGAAGTTTTTGTATGAAGATGAACCCCATCGATGAATAAGAAGACTGGTGACAACATCAAGATGATCACCAATTCCTGTACACATTTTGAGCCTATGGATCCCTTTGTTTCTCAACCTATGAACTAGATCTACATTGCGTCTCTTTGTAAATGTCTCTTCCAACTAGGGCACTTGAATTAACGTAGGTATTCACATGTTTATAAACATTGCTCAAAGGAGTACAAGCAAGATTATTTCAATATCTTTTTGCAAGGTTCTTGACTTGTAGACTTGGAGATGATTGTATAGCATTTCTTTCCTTGAGCCTTGACCTTCATGGTCCCCTTTGCTAAGCCTTTGACCAAGCCTTCATTATGGTCCTAACAAGGATCTCTCAGATTGGCTCTGATACCAACTAAGGATCTCAGCCCCAAAAGACGTCTTGTGAGGTGAGGGCAACCCCGGAGAATATCAAGTGGGCCAGAGGGCTTCTCCCAAGCGATGTGAGACTTCCTTCCGCAGGAGCTTAACATATTGTACCATTTGCGAGAATATTCGAATCCTTGTTGACATGATGATAGTGCAAGGGTGAGATTACTATGATCCCACATTAATGGTCGGCACAAAATAGCATTTTCAATGAGAGTGAGTGGAAAGCTCTCTCAAATTGAAGTCCCTCATTTGGCAATGTTCAAGACATCTACATTTTGAGTATGGCATGTCTTTTTAAATTTTCCCTAGTGGAACTTTGGTGATGCAAACTGACAAAATTGTCATGTATGAACCCCATTTGAATTGAAAAATTTACAGTATGCACAAATCATGTGTACATATTGCATATTTGCATTACAGGAGACACACTTTCAGAAAGCAGAGATATTATCAGGTAAGTATATCTCTTCGCCTATTTCCAAGAAGCTTGTGGTTGGTTAGATATTTCCTAGAGTACCTGCCATTGTCTAGGTACTATCTCTCTCTCTTCGACGTTCGATTTATTCGAGTTGTCCTATGAGTATAAAAACCTACAATCGTTCAAGTATTATATTATCTTGGAGTACCTGCCACTGTCCAGGCACTCTCCCTCATTGACACTCGACCTGTTCAAGTGGCCGTCTATGTATAGATTCTTGTGACTGTCCAAGGTATGGATACTGGTAACTGTCCAAGTATCCCATTTTCTATGAGTGCTTGCCACTATTTAGGTACTCTCTCTTATTATCAGGACACTTGACCTACCCGAGTTGTCCCCAAAATGCATTTTTGGATACTTATAGCTGTATAGGTATTCTATTGCTTTGTGTGTTTGTTGCCATCTAGGTATGCTCTTTTATTGCTGATACTTAACTTGCTCGAGTTGTCCTCAAATTATATCTTTGAATACTTCTGGCCGTCCGGGTATTCCATACTATTTTAATGCCTACGAATGTCTAGGTATCCTCTTAGGTTAGTGCTTGTGAACATCTAAGCACTATTTCGATGCTTGCGATTATCCAAGTGTCCTCAAATGTATTTTTCCAGGAAATATCACAACGGAATTGACTTAGCGTGCTTTCATAGCCTTGAGTCTCTCTCATCGACCTATCATGCTTTCATAGCCTAGAGTCCCTCTTATCGACTCGGCATGCTTTTGTAGCCTGGAGTCTCTTCCATTGACACGGCGTGCTTTCGTAGCCCAAAGTCTTTTTTCATTGACCCGACATGCTTCTGTAACCCGGAGTCCCTCTTAACGGCACGACGTACCTTCATAGCTCGGAGTCTTTTATATTGACCCGGTGTGCTTCTGTAGCTCGAAGTCCATCTTATCGACCTGGCGTGTTTTCGTAACCCGAAGTCTCTTTCATTGACACGGCGTGCTTTTGTAGCCTGGAGTTTTCTTTATCGACATAGCGTGCTTTTGTAGCCCGGAGTCTCTCTTATCGACATGGCATGCTTTTGTAGCCCGGAGTCTCTCTTATCGACATGGTGTGCTTTTGTAGCACAGAGTTCTTCTTATCAACCTAGCATGCTCTCGTAGCCCAGAGTCCTTATCAACTTGGCGTGCTTTTGTAGCCCAGAGTCTCTCTCATCGACTCGGCGTGCTTTCGTAACCTAGAGTCTCTCTCATCAACTCGGTGTGCTTTTGTAGCCTAGGGTCCCTCTTATTAACCCGGTATGTTTTTGTAGCCCGGAGTGTTTTTCATTGACCCAATGTGCTTCCGTAGCCCGAAATCCCCCTTATCAATTCGGCGTGCTCTCGTAGCCCAGAGTCCCCCTTATTGGCCCGACATGTTCTCATAGCCCGGAATCCCTCTTATCGACACTGTGTGCTCTCGTATCCCGGAGTCACTTCATTGACATGGCATACTTTAGTAGCTTGGAGTCACCTCATCGACACGGTATGCTTCAATAGCCCGGAGTCCCCCCTTCATCCACATGCCGTGCTTTAGAAACTCAAAGTTCGTCTTTACTTATGCCACTTACTACTGTAACTTGTGGTCAGGTAAATATACTAATATCCCTAAGAAAGATAGGGCGATACCCTGATATTTGCCAAAAACTCGAGTTCACACCCCAATCACTCATCCTTGGTAAGTAGCATAGGTATATTCTTATACGTCTTAGTATGTATCATGTCCTATTTTACTTTTTGCATGAGAAACTTGGTCTTAAACGACATATTATTTACTGCATATACAAAGACAAAATTTAGGCATCAGTTCATCTATGAAAGCAACCTCTGTGAGCTCACCTTCAAAGATGAGTAGCTGTTGACACCTAAATTTTGACGAAGTGTTTAAATTTAAATTAGCTAGAAAATTATGGACTAATTTGGCCCTAACAAAAATGATTTTTGAATCACCTAAGTATCAATATTTTTTGCCTCTATTAAATTTTATTTTTTCTTATTTTACCTTATTTTCTGATTAAAAAAAAGGGCTGGGCCTTTACTATAGTCCCATTTTCCCTCTTTTCCCTCGCATTGGCCGTGCGCAATCCATTTCTTCAGCTTGGCCCTGAGCCCCTTCTTCTTCCTCCTTCCTTCTCCACCTCTACAACTCATGCGTGAAGACAACCTAGACAGAGAGAGAGGAGTAGGCTGGCGACAGATGGGATGGTCTTGTAGGCGCCATCAATGCCGTCGAGCAGAGCAGTGCAAAGACCGGTGGAGGACCTGGGTGGATAGGACACGTCTGCAGAGGGTGGCTGAAGGGATGCCGGTTCGGCCGAGAAGGAGCCCGGTCAGCGCATCGAAGACCGGCAGTCAGAGCACCTCCGTCGACTGGACTCCTCGCCTATAAATAAAGGCCATAGAGAAGCGAAGACAGAAGATAAAAAAAAAAAAGGAGATCTGCAGAGGGTAGAGAGAAGGAGGAGGGATCTGAGGAGGGTGAGGCGAACCCAACGATGAGATCTGAGAGAGAGAAATCGTGAAGAGGTAGGAGACAGATCTAAGAAAAAAATTTGAGAAAGTGAGATCTGAGCAAGAGGGAGAGTGAGATATGGGTTGCGATTGAGATATGAGGGAGAGAGAGAGAGCTACGAGCCTAAGTCTGGTCGCTGTGTGTGACGTCGCCAGCTCTCATCGTCGGCGCCGGTGGCCTTAACCCTACTGCTCGCTCATCTCGACCTAACCTTACGCCGTTGAATTTGCCATCGCCTGCGAATCAGGCCCAGTCCAATCGTGAGTGGGGCCAACCGGGTCAAATCCGATCTGGAGATCTGGCCTGAGCCCTTTTTATAATATAATAATATTATTTTAGTATTAAAACAAAGGAAAATTCCAAAAAAAAGAAGATATATTTTCCCAAAAAAATCAGAAAATTCAAAAATATTTCACATTTCCTAGAAAAGTCAAGAAAATCCAGAAATATTTTATATTTTCCAAAAAATAAGAAAAATTCAAAAAATGTTTATTTCAACAATGCATGGAAAAATTCTTGAAAAATTCAAAAATACCAAACCTGACAATTTAAACAAGATTAGGTATCAGAAAGGCACTAGTAAATAACTAGTGTAATCAAGTCTTCGATTCTAGTTTCTTTGGTTGTGCTAATCAACCCACCCCAAATTGATTAGTAGCGACTCTTTTTTAAAAAAAATTGAATTACAAGTTAAAAACTCAGACCTTAAGTCATGAATTGGTGGACTTGGGAGAGCCCTGATTAAAGCCTAATAAAGTCATTTAGTCAAGCCGTTAGCCTTCCAGGACGCAAAAGGGAGGTTGTGACATAATTGAGTTTGGAAAACATTGATAGTGTATAAGTGATGTGAGCATGGTTATAATCACCATTATATCACTTAATCTATAGTAGAATTCATTGCTGCTTTTTGTGTGAATGTAAGTCACTACGATCAAATCATGTAAATCTGATGTCCGATTTGTTTTCTTATTTTGTTTGTTCTATTGTTTGATCGCTCATTTTCACAACAGGAGTAGAGAATTGGCACAAAATAACAAGTATATTACTGACACTAACAAAAAACCATCGATGACATTGAAAATTGCTGCTAATAATGTTTAACGATGACATGAACAAGATTATTTAAAAAAAATGATGTTGATAATGTTTTTCTTTGACGCGCTCTAAAATGTTGCTAAATGCATCTTATTGTGGCAAAGTAAAAAATGATGCTAATGTAGTGTTAAAAAGGACTAATTTTGTTGTAGTGAGTTGGTATGAGAGAAAGTTCTCTATAATAAGGAGACTTTACTTCTTTGCCGTTTACTCCGTGAGTACTAGAAATTTTAGTAGTAGCAAAGAATATAACCAATATATAAATGATGTGAAAATTGACTTAAGACGCATTTGTAGCTTCTTTATATATGGTAGTCAATATTCTTTATTTAGAAAAGTAATTTCCGATATATTGTTAAATCCAATGAATAAATTACACCACCATTGATAGCTTTTTTTCCTTTTTTCATTGGAAAAGCAAGCACGCAGTTATTAGTGACTATCAATTTGTTCTCATGCTTAGTTGATTTTCGATAAGGAAAAGTCACTTTCAACGTGTTATAAATATGAAAAAAAAATAATCTTCCACTTTCATACAAAAAGTACAAAATTCTCTTTTATATCTTTTTTTAATTATGAATGTGTATTTGATTAATGATATTCTCAAAAAAAAAAAAAAGAGAGAGAGGCAAATTTCCAAGAAGGAAAGTGACCAAATAAAAAGAACGCACGACTCCTCCATTTGTCTAGAGAAAATAGTGGGTAGCTGGTATGTTGCACAGGCTATTAGGGAAGACCTCGGTTGGTTAATCTTACTAGCGCGTTATTGAATTATATTAGATAATGACATTTTTTTTAAAAGGAAAATGTCCACGAAGAAAAGTGACTAAAACTAAAATAGAACTTGGGACTCCACATATATATGGAATCTATATTTGATTAATCTTACTAGCTGGCAAATATAGAGGTGAGCGGTTTCAGGTTCCTTATAAGTTCCGTCTAGAACTTGGAATCTACTCTCGGGTATAGGTTTTTCATTTTTTGGAACATGGAACCTATCCATCAGAACGTGGAACCTACCCTGCTATAGGTTCTAGGGTTGGTTCCAAGTTTCAATAGGTTCTTCTTTTCATCTTTAGTTAAGCAAAATTAAAATAAACACAATAATAAAAATGAACAAATATTTTATTATCGATTACTTAAGAACGAGTGTCTATATGCACCTATCAAATAGTATTAAGAAAATTTTATGGTTTAAATGCACTAATTGCTCTTGTATTTTATAAAATCATTATATTGAAAAAAAACAATTGCCCAATATAACTGCATCAAAGAAGCAATTGAAGTTTCCACTAATCTCATAGTCTACAAAAATAAAATTCTCAATCATAAAATAGAACTTTAGACTAGTGATTTCAGATTATACACTAATCATCAAACACCATGAAATACCTCAGAATTGCGTGTAGACATAAATCAAGGAAAATATAAAAACTTGTACAAGGTTCTAGGTTCTGAGTTACAGGTTCTAAGTCTCAGGTTCCATTCCACCAACCGAGGACCTATAACCTACCCTCGAATACAAGCTCTCTATATTTTGAAACCTATAACCTACCTTGCATACCTTAGAACCTGGAACCTACAAGTTTCCAACAGTGCAATTCTTCACGCCTAAGCACATGGCATGTTGAGTAGGCTAAGTGAAGGTGTTGGGTAATAAATCTTAGACAACATTACTTGTGCGGGTTTGGTGAATGATATTCTCAAAAAACAAAAAAGAGACAAGTTTTGACAAAAAAATGAAATAACAGGCTTAATTCGTTTCGCAGAGATGTGACATTTTTGGAAATGTTTCCTAGGAATTCATTTTCTGAGAATATAACAATATTTTTCAATATTCGGTTGAAACCTGAAAATGAATAAGAAAATATTTTTTGCCGTTTGGTATAGAGAATTTGATTTGATTTTCCTCCATGCATTCCTTATAATAATATATTTTTATTATATTTTTCTTAAAATTTGAATTTTTAATTATTTTCCTTTTTTCTTTTTCTTTTTCTTTTTCTTTTCCTCCTTCTTCGATTGCTGGCCTAGTCGATAGCCAACGACTGGCCACAAGCAAGCTCGAGGCTCACTCAATCAGTGACCATGAGCCTTGCTATAGGCTCAAGCTCGCCCAATCAGCGAGTGTAAGCCTTGCCACAGGTTCGAAGCTTGCCAAAAATTGATAAGGCCTTAACCTCCCCAGATTGGCGAGCTCGAGGCCTCTCTAATCTGGCAAGCCTTGAGCTCTCCTTTGGCCAGTCACAGCTAGACCATGGCTGGTGACCGGCCAAAGAAGAAGGAAAATGAAAAGATAAAAAAAAGAAATCCATTTTAAAAAAGAACAAATAATAAAAATAACAGATGTTTGGTGAAAGAAGGTGCTTGGTCTAGAGGTGAAAGAAAGAGGATGGAAAATATTTTCCTCTTTCTAAAAAATAGATAACATTTTCCTCATTTTTGAAGGTGTTTGTTATATTGGCAAAAAAATGTTTTTCTTCATTAGTATATTTTCTGTGAACTAAACGCCAAAAAATTCAAAATGTTTTTTTTTTAAAGTTATTTTCTGTGGAATGAATGGAGTCTAATATAGATTGCTTAAATCCTTTAGCAGTCTAGATAGTAGATGCACATGGCCTGTTGAAGACCTTGGGTAATTAATCTTAGGATTCCTTTGCCTTGACACCCTGGCAAAAGATTCACGCGCTCTTCTTGGGAAATGAAATACCAAAATCTAACAGTGAGAGATAGGAATTTGTGAAAAACATTTTTGATATTCTTATTTCTTAAGTTGGCTGATGACTACCGCTTTTGAACAAGAAAATCGAAACCCATATGTAGGATTCATTAATTCGTTGGTTTGTTTTCATTTCTCTTTGGGTTTACTAATACAAAAAAGTCTAAACTAGCACAATTGTGACAAATTTATTCCAAACCAATTTTTTTACCACCAAAAACTCCAAATTGGTATACATTTGATAAATTTACCCTAAACCATTTCATTTGTAACAAATTTATTTTCTATTAATTTCCATTATATTTTACTATCAAATTACAGAGTTAAATGACATGTGATGGTTGACTGATATACCAGTGCTTATCACAATTGCACTAGTTTTGTCGTTCCAATTTAATGGATGGCATATTTGCTATAAATATATTAGTTTGAGAGTTTTTAGCGGTCAAAAAATTAGTTTGAAATAAAATTATCACAAGTGTACCCATTTGAGGTTTTTTATTTTTTGTCATTTAAGGTAAATTTGTCACATGTATACTAATTTGGGGTTTTTCGTGGTCAAAAAATAAGCTTAGGATAAATTTATCATAGGTGTACCGGTTTGGGGTTTTCTACAATAACAATTTCTGTTTTAAGTGCAAGGAGGTGTATTTGGGGCTGAACATTGACAAGACCATTACCCGTTTCACAATGCATTAATGCACGGTAATTGAGGGAAGCGTGTCTGCAGTTTGCATTAGTTATTGTCCTTTTTATCACCTAACTCAATGAAATTTTAATATGGAAATAAATGTTGTTAATGGTATAGATAATAAGAGAGATTGCTAAGTTGAATGATACATGACAATTAAATGATATATCAATTAGGATTTTACTCTTTATTTGTCATAGTTGTACTAGTTTTATGGTTTTTTCAAGCCCTAATCCAATTCAATGGATGGCATATTTGTATAAATATACCAGTTTGAAAGGCTTTTGGTAGTCAAAAAAATTAGTTTTGGATAAAATTGTCGCAAGTGTATCAGTTAGAGGTTTTTTTTGCGATGATTTAAGGCAAATTTATCACATTGGTATCAGTTTGCGGTTTTTCATAGCCAATTTTTTTTTTTCTCTTATAAGAGCAAGGAGGCATACCTAGGGTCAAATATTGACAAGACCATTGCCCGTTTCATAGTGCATTAATGTGCGATAAATGAGGGAAGTGTGTTTGCGGTTTGCATTAGTTAGTGTCCTTTTTTATCACCTAACTCAATGAAATTTAAATATGGAAATAAATGTTGTTAATGGAATAGATAGTAGTTGGGATTGCTAAGTTTAATGACATGTGACAATTGACTAGTACACCAATCGGGATTTTACTATTCGTTTGTCATAGTTGCACTAATTTTGTGGTTTTTTTTTTGTATTAATCCAATTTGGGTGACATATTTATCATAAACATACCAGTTTAAGATACTTTTGGAAGTCAAAAAATTATTTTTGGGAAAAAGTGTCACTAGTGTATCAGTTTGAGATTTTTCGTGGCCATTTGAGTTAAATTTGTTATATTTGTACCAATTTGAGATTTTTCAATGTAAAAAAAATTAGTTTGGAGTAAATTTTTCACAGATGTACCAGTTTGAGATTTTTTGTGGTCAAAACCCTTTCTCTTTTAAGCGCAAGGAGGTGTACCTAGGGCCGAACATTGACAAGACCATTGCCTATATCACAGTGCAATAATGTGAGATAATTGAGGGAAGCGTGTCTGCAGTTTGCATATGAAAATAATTATTGTTAATGGTATAGATACTAGTTGGGATTGTTAAGTTGGATAATACGTGACAGTTGATTAGAATGTCAATTAGGATTTTACTCTTCGTCTGTCACAATTATACTAGTTTTGTGGTCTTTTAGGCCTTAATCCAATTCAATGGATGGCATATTTGCATTAATATACCAATTTAAAAGGCTTTGGGTGGTCAAAAAAATTATTTTTGGATAAAATTGTCGCAAGTGAACCAGTTGGATGTTTTTTTGCGATAATTTGGGGGCAAATTTATCACATTGGTATTAGTTAGTGGTTTTTCATGGTAAATTTTTTTCTCTCTTTTAAGAGCAAGGAGGCATATCTGGGATTGAATATTGACGAGACCATTACCCATTTCACAATGCATTAATGTGCAATAAATGAGGGAAGCATGTCTGCAGTTTGCATTAGTCATTGTCCTTTTTATCACCAAACTCAATGAAATTTCGATATGGAAATAAATGTTGTTAATGGTACAGATAGTAGTTGGAGTTGCTAAATTTGATGACACGTGACAGTTAACCGGTACATCAATCGGTTTTTTACTCTTCATTTGTCATAGTTGCACTAATTTTGTGGCTTTTTTTGTATTAATCAAATTCAATGGATGACATATTTAGCATAAATATACTAGTTTAAAATGCTTTTGGTAGTCAAAAAAATTAGTTTTGCGAAAAATTATCACAAGTGTATCAGTTTGAGATTTTTTGTAGCCATTTGGGTTAAATTTGTTATATTTATACCAGTTGGGATTTTTTGTGGTAAAAAAAATTAGTTTTGAGTAAATTTGTCACATATGTACCAATTTGAGGTTTTTCGTGGCCAAAACCCTCTCTTTTAAGCGTAAGGAGGCGTACATAGGTCTAAACATTGACAAGACCATTGCCCGTTTCACAGTGCAATAATGTGAGATAATTGAGGGAAGCATGTCTGCAGTTTGCATATGGAAATAAGTGTTGTTAATGGTATAGATAATAATTGGGATTGCTAAGTTGTATTATACATGTCAGTTGACTAGTATATCAATTAGGATTTTACTTTTTGTTTGTCACAGTTGTACTAGTTTTTTGATATTTTCAGGCCCTAAAACAATTCAATGGATGGCATATTGGTATTAATATACCAATTTAAAAGGCTTTTGGCAATAAAATTTTTTTATTTTGGATAAAATTGTCGCAAGTGAACCAGTTTGATGTTTTTTGCAGTGATTTGGGGCAAATTTATCACATTGGTATCAGTTTGCAGTTTTTCATAATCAAAATTTTTTTCTCTTTTAAGAGCAAGGAGGCATACTTGGGGTCGAATATTCACAAGACTATTGCTTGTTTCACAGTGCATTAATGCACAATAAATGAGGGAAGGCAGTAGTTATTGTCATTTTTTATCACTTAACTCAATGAAATTTTAATATGGAAATAAATGTTATTAATGTTATAGATAGTAGTTGGGATTGCTAAATTTGATGACACGTGACAGTTGACTGGTACATCAATTAGGATTTTACTCTTCATTTGTCATAATTGCACTAATTTTGTGGTTTTTTTTTTGTATTATTCCAATTCAATGGATGACATATTTATCATAAATATAGCAATTTAAAATGCTTTTGGTAGTCAAAAAAATTAGTTTTGGGAAAAATTGTTTCAAGTGTACCAGTTTGAAATTTTTTGTGGCCATTTGGGTTAAATTTGTTATATTTGTTCTAGTTGAAATTTTTCATGGTAAAAAAATTAGTTTGGAGTAAATTTGTCATAAACATACCGGTTTTAGGTTTTTTGTGATCAAAATCCTTTCTTTTTTTAGTGCAAGGAGGCATACTTAGGGCTGAACATTGACAAGACCATTGCCTGTTTCACAATGCAATAATGTGAGATAATTGAGGGAAGCGTGTCTGCAGTTTGCATATGAAAATAATTATTGTTAATGGTATAGATACTAGTTGGGATTGTTAAGTTGGATAATACGTGACAGTTGATTGGAATATCAATCAGGATTTTACTCTTTGTCTGTCACAATTGTACTAGTTTTGTGGTCTTTTCAGGCCTTAATCCAATTCAATGGATGGCATATTTGCATTAATATACCAATTTAAAAGGCTTTGGGTGGTCAAAAAAATTAGTTTTGGATAAAATTGTCGCAAGTGAACCAGTTGGATGTTTTTTTGCGATAATTTGGGGCAAATTTATCACATTGGTATTAGTTAGTGGTTTTTCATGGTAAATTTTTTTTCTCTTTTAAGAGCACGGAGGCGTACTTGGGGTTGAATATTGACGAGACCATTGCCCATTTCACAATGCATTAATGTGCAATAAATGAGGGAAGCATATCTGCAGTTTGCATTAGTTATTGTCCTTTTTATCACCAAACTCAATGAAATTTCGATATGGAAATAAATGTTGTTAATGGTACAGATAGTAGTTGGAGTTGCTAAATTTGATGATACGTGACAATTAACTGGTACATCAATCGGTTTTTTACTTTTCATTTGTCATAGTTGCACTAATTTTGTGGCTTTTTTTGTATTAATCAAATTCAATGGATGACATATTTAGCATAAATATACTAGTTTAAAATGCTTTTGGTAGTCAAAAAAATTAGTTTTGCGAAAAATTGTCACAAGTGTATCAGTTTGAGATTTTTTGTAGCCCTTTGGGTTAAATTTGTTATATTTGTACCAGTTGGGATTTTTCGTGGTAAAAAAATAAGTTTTGAGTAAATTTGTCACATATGTACCAATTTGAAGTTTTTCGTGGCCAAAACCCTTTCTCTTTTAAGCGTAAGGAGGCGTACATAGGTCTAAACATTGACAAGACCATTGCCCGTTTCACAGTGCAATAATGTGAGATAATTGAGGGAAGCATGTCTGCAGTTTGCATATGGAAATAAGTGTTGTTAATGGTATAAATAATAATTGGGATTGCTAAGTTGTATTATACATGTCAGTTGACTAGTATATCAATTAGGATTTTACTTTTTGTTTGTCACAGTTGTACTAGTTTTTTGATATTTTCAGGCCCTAAAACAATTCAATGGATGGCATATTGGTATTAATATACCGATTTAAAAGGCTTTTGGCAATAAAAAAAATTAGTTTTAGATAAAATTGTCGCAAGTGAACCAGTTTGATGTTTTTTGCAGTGATTTGGGGCAAATTTATCACATTGGTATCAGTTTGCAGTTTTTCATAATCAAATTTTTTTTCTCTTTTAAGAGCAAGGAGGCATACTTGAAGCCGAATATTGACAAGACTATTGCCTGTTTCACAATGCATTAATGCGCAATAAATGAGGGAAGCGTGTCTGCAGTAGTTATTGTCCTTTTTTATCACTTAACTCAATGAAATTTTAATATGGAAATAAATGTTATTAATGCAATAGATAGTAGTTGGGATTGCTAAATTTGATAACACGTATCAGTTGATTGGTACATCAATTAGGATTTTACTCTTCATTTGTCATAATTGCACTAATTTTGTTGTTTTTTTTTGTATTATTCCAATTCAATGGATGACATATTTATCATAAATATAGCAATTTAAAATGCTTTTGGTAGTCAGAAAAAATTAGTTTTGGGAAAAATTGTTTCAAGTGTAACAGTTTGAGATTTTTTGTGGCCATTTGGGTTAAATTTGTTATATTTATTCCAGTTGAAATTTTTCATGGTAAAAAAATTAGTTTGGAGTAAATTTGTCATAAACATACCGGTTTTAGGTTTTTTTGTGATCAAAACCCTTTCTTTTTTTAGTGCCAGGAGGCATACTTAGGGCTAAACATTGACAAGACCATTGCCCGTTTCACAGTGCAATAATGTGAGATAATTGAGGGAAGTGTGTTTGCAGTTTGTATATGGAAATAAGTGTTGTTAATGGTACAAATAATAGTTGGGATTGCTAAGTTAGATGATACGTGATAGTTGATTAGTACATCAATTGGGATTTTACTTTTTGTTTGTCATAATTGTACTAGTTTTGTGTTTTTTTTTGGATTAATTCAATTCAATGGATGGCATATTTATCATAAATATACTAGTTTAAAAGGCTTTTGGTAGTGCAAAAAGAGATAGTTTTGGGAAAAATTATTACAAGTGCATCAATTTGAGATTTTTGTAGTCATTTGGATAAATTTGTCACATTTGTACTAGTTTTGGATTTTTTGTTGTGAAAAAATTAGCTTGTGGTAAATTTACCACAAATGTACTAGTTTAGGATTTTTCATGATCAAAACATTTCCCTTTTAAGCACAAGGAGGCATACATGGGGCCGAACATTGACAAGACCATTGCCCATTTCACAGTGCATTAATGTGCAATAATCGAGGGAAGCATGTCCACAGTTTGCATTTGTTATTGTCCTTTTTTTATCACCTAACTCATTGAAATTTTAATATGGAAATAAATGTTGTTGATAGTACAGATAATAGTTGGAATTGTTGAGTTTGATGACACGTGAAAGTTGACTAGCATATCAATTGGGATTTTACTATTCGTTTATCATAGTTGTACTAGTCTTGTGGTTTTCTCTAGTATTAATCCAATTCAATTGATGGCATATTTTTTTATAAATATACTAGTATAAAAGGCTTTTGGTTGTCAAAAAAATTAGTTTTGGATAAAATTGTCATAAGTATACCAGTTTTAGATTTTTTGTGGTTATTTGAGGTAAATTTGCCACATTTGTACCAGTTTTGAGTTTTTCGTGGTCAGAGTTTGGGTTAAATTTGTCATAAGTGTACTAGTTTAGAGAGTTTCGTGGTGAAAACATTTCTCTTTTAAGCTCAAGGAGGCATACTTGGGGCCAAACATTGATAAGACCATTGCCTATTTCACAGTGCATTAATGCGTGATAATTGAAGGACGCGTATCTACGGTTTGCATTAGTTATTGTCCCTTTTTTATCACCTTAATATGGAAATAAATGTTGTTAATAGTACAAATAATAGTTGAAATTGCTGGGTTGAATAACATGTGATAGTTAACAAGTATATCAATTGGGATTTTACTCTTCATTTGTCATAGTTATACTAGTTTTGTGATTTTTTTTGTATTAATCCAATTCAATGGATGACATATTTGTCATAAATATACCAATTTAAAAGACTTTTGATAGTCGAAAAAATTAATTTTTGGGTAAAATTATCACGAGTGTACTAATTTGAGATTTTTTGCATTCATTTGGGGGTAAATTTGTCACATTTGTACTAGTTTACGGTTTTTTGTGGTTAAAAGGTTAATTTAAGATAAATTTATCACAAATGTATTAATTTGAGATTTTTCGTAAACAAAACCCTTTCTCTTTCAGGCACAAGGGGGCATATCCGGGGCCAAACATTGACAAGACCAATGCATTAATGCGTGATAATTGAGGGAAGCGAGTCCACTGTTTGCATTAGTTATTGCTCACCTAACTCAATGAGTGCGTCGCGCATTCATGGTTCGCCTGATTGGGCTGAGATTTTTATGGGAGATAGTCGACTAGTCAACGCCACTCGCGTAAAGATTTCGTGCCCAACAGACATCGGCAAGTCCACTTTTTGGTGGCCAGACATAACCGGCTTTCGTGCGCAAGGTCAGCCGACGACAGCTCGGAAAATGGCAAGCCAGGAGCACTCCACTTAGAACCAGTGCAAGAGTCATATATAAAAAAAAAACACTGGAAGACGCTCAAGTCATACCTGGTTTGCAATTTTCCGAGTTCTTCTGGGCCTTCAAAAGACAGGCAAAAATTGCCGGACAGAAGTTTGAGACCAAACGTGAACTGGGATGCCGACATTCTATGGGGTCGCTGCTGACCAAAATTTTAGCCGTCAGACCTAAGGTTGTAAAACTACAACGTCTCTTGCTTGACAGTATAGAAGAAATGCAACGGGGAAAAAAGAAAAATGAAAGCAAGATGACATAATACAAACGTTTTCAATTAGGGGTCAAATTGCACCTATATTAGTTCAATTCGATAGCTAATCTTCACGAGATGCACTGATGGCCTACACAAAATGAACCCTAGCTATTAATGAACTATCATGCTTATCGTATATATGTGCAGAAGGAACGTGGTGAGAATAAGGAATGCAGAGTTACATTATTTTTTATATATTTATTATTTTTTTGGAGGGTTCAACTCCCGTTGTTGCCAGCGAATATGAACCCTGAAATGAAAATGCATGATGAATTCATCGGTAAAATTCAGGTGTCAACATAATTATTGATACATGATGATGATTGGTTGACGATTTATACATAGTAAATTTAACTAAAGGCATGACCGAAAGCCATGGAGACGTCGCTCGAGGAGATACTGATAGTTTGCAGAAAGGATTATCATGCGATTGTCGAAAGCAATCATATAGCCTAAAGTTGAGTGCATCGATGTCTACGGAGTTATAACCATTTATAGTAAGATGAAGGTGTAGTTACGAAGGATAATTATGGAGTCGAAAATCAAGGACATGGCGGTTTTAATTTCAAGTTGCAATATTAACCGCTTGTTGGTTACTAGGCTGTATTAGCTGTGTTGAATCATTTTAATGGCCCTCGACAATCATGACACACTTGTGTACTTTTCAGTCTATGAATTTATTTCGATAAAAAAAATATCAATTTATCACTTTCTAGTAGTTGCATTTATCCAATTTGTAGATTTAGTTAGCATGGATCCTGGTTACGTTTCCATATTCCTGTCCAAATTGCCTCTGAACTCAAATCTAATAATAGTCGGGAGATCAACCTTTGATGAAAGATATTGAGTCGATTTGAACTATTCCCAGCAATACAATGAGACCATCATTATTGGGGACATGAAGACATAAGTAGTACCGACAACGACATGCAATATGCCACACAACATGACACAACATGCCGACATGTTCTTTCTCAAAAAATAGAGAATTCCGATACTTTGGAACATGTTATATATTAAATGTATATTTTTATATATACATATAAATTATCATTTTTATGATTATTTCAATCAAAATTCAAATTCACAAATAATAAAATAATAAAAAATAGAGCATAGAATGAATTTACACTAAAATTATTAATTCACCATTTGTTAATATTATTCATCGTTTTAATTTGACAAATTTAAGTCCATTCCAATAATTCACAAAAATTAGAGAAAAAAATGAGCCATTCACATTATGGACTCTTGTATCATAGTGCATTGGAAGATAAGAGAAAACACAAACTTAGGGGTGATTGTTTGTTGTGTGAAGTGAGAGTCATACGAAAATAGAAGACTAGATTTTTCTTCTTTCTCCCTTTATTATTTGTATTGTTTTTTATTTTTACATATTTACATTTTGACCCCTTATTTATTCAAAATTTTTAAAATTGACCTGTGCATGTTGGAATAATGTGTCGGAATTTCAAACTCACATGTCATAAGTCCGAACTCAAGTATCGAAAAGTGTTGGAAGAGTTAATTAAGTGTTGGATTTTTCAACACGCGTTAACCGAATATCGGAGAGTGTCAATGTCCAACACAACACATGGACTCCTAGAAAGTGTCGGTGCTTCCTAAATGAAGATCATCACATTGAAAAAGGTTATCTGGAATTTAGGATCCACCATGTTGAAAAAGGAGTTCGGCACTTTAGGACACTTTCTGTTCAAAGAGCAGCCACACCTCTTCTTCGCATGCTGGGGTCAATTCAAAAAAAAACCCAAACTTTAGGTCCAGTCCCAAATATATCTTGAACTTTTTTTGTCTCAAGAAAAATCCCAAACTTTAGGTTCAGTCCCAAATTTGCCCTGAACTTTTCTTTTGTCTCAGAAAAAACCCTAAACTTTAATTTTAGTCTCAATTCTACCCCGAATTTTGTTTTGTCTAAAAAAAAGAGTTAATATCATGAAAAATCCCAAATTGGTACACATAAGACAAATTTACCCAAAATTAATTTTTTTGACCACCAAAACAAATTACTATCTATTAGTTTCCATTAAATGTTACTGCCAAATTGCTAAATTAAATAACACGTCGCAATTGACGGGTATACTAATTTGGGGTTTTACCCACCGTTTGTATTGAAAAAATCACCAATTTTTGATCTATTCTTAAATATACCCCATGATCGAGTCCCAACTTAACATGGCATTTCCACATAGATAATAAATACACATAAGCAAAATGTCATAGAAAATTATTTTCAAAATAAAACCATTTTAGGACATAAAAAATTAAGGATTACTAATATGGGTTTTGGATAGAGGCTAACAAGGGCAAATTTAGGATTAGAGTAAAATTTGATAATTTTCTTTTTGACAAAAAAATTGGGATAGATTTTGAAATGGACTAAGAGTTTGGGGTTTTTTCTGATACAAAAGAAAAGTTTGGGGCAAATTTGAGATTAAACCTAAAGTTTGGGGATTTTCTGAGATGAAGAAAAGTTCAAGGCAGATTTTGGACTAAACCTAAAATTTGAGGTTTTTCTTGAGACAAAAAAAAGTTCAGGGTATATTTGGAACTGGATCTAAAATTTGAGGTTTTTTTTGGAATTGACCCACGCGTGCTGCTCCATCCATAATTCTATAAAAGGGAACGATTTCGCATCTGTCGTGCAACATCACGACATTCGACTTATTTTCTACAAGCACTAATATTCTCTGCGTCCGCACGCCCACCACATTGGCGGAAGCACTGCGTCGGATCCTAAAAAAGGCGGGTAAGGGAAATTCCTGTCTTTTTGAAAATATTCTGAATTCACGTCCGCCATTTCCACGATTCAATGAGCTTCAAGTACAGACAAATTGTGCACGGGCACCTTTCTGTCATGATGATTTTATATGAAGTAGGTGTTAGACATTACAAATAACTTGCAGGATTCTAGTTTCTGCTGTCATACTAAAAAGTTGGGTTTTTCGTCTGCATTATCTTCGACTGTTGGTCCGCTATTCCGGGAATTTGTTTATGAACATGCTGCACCATTGGAATATGTCTTGTCACTCTTGTGCATTTAATTAAAATGAGAGGAGAGTATAAGTGATATATGATATTTCTTTGGTGGACACCATCAAGAAACTTCACAGCTAGACGGAATCTAAGAGCAGGATTATTGACAAATACTTTAATTGTGATTGAAACAGGGCTTATGGGGCGTAAGACTCAAATCTGTAACGATGGCGTTGTACCCATAATTCTGATCCCCTACGAAGCTCGTGATAATAATCCGAAAGAGGGTTCCCTATACAAACAGGATGAACTGGCAAAATATATCCCGGCGGGAGGTTCTATAGATGTGGACGGTAGCCGCTATGACCTCAGTAGGCGTGGAGACCCCATCTCCCAAGTATATATCGTTTTTCGTGCCGTAAATGCAGGTGATGAAAAAAATATTAACCGCTTTCTCCAGAAGAATTATCCCGGAAGCCACATTAAACTTGCAGCGGACGAAATACCCTATATGCATTTTCATCTGCCTGACAAGGGTAAATTGCACCTTTGCAAACAGCTGGTCATTGCACTGGACAATAATGCTGCTCAGGTAGTTACTTTCAAAAAATCTGAAAAGCTTTTCTGGTTGTTGTCTTTGCTGTTTTTGTTCGCTCTTTCGACGTACTTCCCACATGAATAACCTTTTTCGATGGCTCAGACTTCAAAAATAAATAAACCGACCGCTGCTGGCACTCCGACTAAAGCTGACGTGGCACATCTGAAGGCGACAGCCCAAAATTTGAAGAAGTTGGCTTCAGATCTGCTGGAGGAAGTGGAAGCCCTCGAGAGCCGCTTGCCCTAGTAATGCTACGACCCTCTCAGAGCGAACCGGGACTCTTCTTACTTGACCAATACTCCTTCCTCGGACTGTTTGCACCTAAAAATGTCCAAGTTTTAGTTATTATAGACATGTGATCAATAACGTGAAGGAGTAGAGAAAAGTAGAGTTGATAATATCAGATGCAACTCTTAAGTTAATGGAGTTGAAGAAGCCATCAATATAGTGCGTCTACGTAATCGTCAATAATCGTTCAGTATCTGTTTGTAACCTTTGTTTGCAATCTCCGTTGATAATTGTTTGTTGTAGGCTTTAAATAGCCATGTTTTACTCTTTGAAAACCCCAAAAAATCCATCAAAATATTATATTTTGATTATCTCGTATTGCAATTTATTTTTTCTTAACTGTAGCTTTTCGATTCACATCGTCAATTAAATTTCCGTGTGTATCTTTATCCTGGTACATGTATTGATTAAATTCCGACATTACATATTTGCACGTTCTCAAACTTTGTTATCGATTAAATTGTAGCATAGTTTGTGTACATGTATTGCTATGAAAGTACGTACTTTCAAGCCTTGTTGTTGATTAAATTCCAGTATGATTTGTACGTACAGTTCAGTCCGAAATTTGAAGTAAAAGTTTGTAGTTGTCTGCCTAAATATTTCCTATTTGGAATCGTTGTAGAACTTGTCTCCTCTTATTAACAGCCTAAGAATGACTTTCAATAAAGATATTTTGTCATAGAAGAATTTCCGGCAAAATACATCCAAATAATTTTGAACTTCGCTTGATGTATTTTTTAAATAAGCTTGATTGACTGTGGGAACTTGATTTATGGATT
This sequence comes from Corymbia citriodora subsp. variegata, assembly GCA_014858505.1. Taxonomy (NCBI): domain Eukaryota; kingdom Viridiplantae; phylum Streptophyta; class Magnoliopsida; order Myrtales; family Myrtaceae; genus Corymbia; species Corymbia citriodora. Next base: position 72,570 of record MU089737.1, read on the forward strand.
GTTTTCGAGCATTCTTATCTGTTAATGAATCTGCTACTAAAGTGTTTTGCTGTATTACTTTCTGTTTGATTTTAACAAAAGGGAGAGAAGTGATAAATGCAGATATGCAAAGCAAATGAGCAGATGTATCGTAATAGAATCAGAGAAGAATATGATAGTCAAATTCCTTATTACCTACTTTCTTACGGAGATTAATTTCATATGTTCAGCGGCAAGGAGGGCATAAGTGTAAGACAATTCAATTACGGAGAATTAATTTCATGCGTTGTGGATTTGTTTCTATAGATGGCTTGATTTAACAGCTTGGGCTTGATTTGTCTGTAAATCCCTTCATCCCAGCAAGGCTTGAGGTAGTGACAAGAGTACCCTTTTCATCTTACGTTTTCAGGTCCAAAAATTCGATGGATGAGCGAATGTTTCTAGAAAGGGCTAATAAATAATTACAGGACAAAGTCAATCCCAGAAATGAAGCACTCTGTTGGCGAATTTCCACCAAATATATATATATATTTGATGAGCGAATGTTTCTAGAAAGAGCTAATAAGTTAATTGCAGTACAAATAATCTTTCTGTTTGCTAAACTCCACGTTCCCCGCTATGCGCCGAGCAGCAGTGTTCTCCCACGTTGCCCTCTGTCTGCATTTCTTCTCCTTGACCATTCGTTTGCTCGCGTCATGGTACTTATAATAAGGAAAGAGTCATCACACGAACATTTTTTAATTATTTCATTTCGTGCTTTTTGCTAAATAAAAATATAAGAAAAATACAATTAAGGGCATAAAACATGCAGACACACACAAAAACAAGTCTATGTGCATATAATAAAAACCCTTTCCAATTTATTTGAATGCTCTATACGGTGAAGGCGGAAACCTCCACTTATGGAAAAAAAAAAAAAATCAATCCATTTATGCGCTCATTTTCAAGCATTATATTTTTACATGCATATATAATTTTGAAATCATTTATCTATTTCAGAATACAACCCAACACCAATCGTCCGCTTATAAATAATGCGCGTTTGATGGCTGTTTAATTTAAAAAGAGACGTGATGTTCAAAGATGTAAGTCAATTTCAACTTCGTTAAAGAATTCTGAATTACAACGCTCTATATAAACATGTTGTTATTATTAGGGATATCTAATGAAACGTTCATTTTTTTTTTACTGATATGACCATGCTACAATTTATTTAATCTTAATAGCATTCGCAATCATTGAATTTACGTATGATATACTTCAATGAATAATTCTTTCATAAAAATTGATATTATATCTATGGAGATACGATAGGCCGATTCTTTACTAAGTGTTTTTTCCTTTTCTTTGACAAACCAATGTGTGTTTGTAACATAATTTACGTTACCTGCCGTTGGATCTACAGTCATAAATACCTATGGAGTACCTTTAAGCGGTTATGCTAATATGATGTATTTTAGAGGTGTTTCTAGCATAATACCTTCTCTTTTTTCTTTTTTCTTTTTTTTTCGGTCGGTTAGCGTGATACCTTGTTGTATTCGATCCTAAATAAAACAGAGGTACTTAAAAAGGTTTTCATGTAGTCAATTTTCTCGTGCATTTACCTCGTAATCATACTTAGATCTTCAACTGGTTTTGATTACAGTGAGTCCACTTGACACACGAAAAAAAAATTGAAATGATCTTACCGTTGGTCTGCATGCACACGTCGCCGTCGCCGCCATCGCGTGTATTTGGACGAAATCTGGATGCGGCAAGTGCCCAGTATTTCCTCCTCTTCTCGCTCGCTCTCCTCGTCTTGGGAGCTGGACGTCAGACGTCAGCACTCTTCTTGGCTCATTGAACAGTCGGGCGCAGGAGGGCCATCCATCCGCTCGATTCGATTACAAGGTGTGATTTGGCTTCTCCTGCTACGTATCACTACTCCTTTCTAGGTTCTTTCATAACCCGATCAACACGACCATCTTTTCACCTGACGCCATTCGCGGCCTATCCCACCGCTGCTGGCGCCAGCAGCTTGTGCTACTCCCTATATTGCTCCGCCGCTTCAGGGAGAACGCACGCCATCGGCATCGACTGCTGGGTGGATGCCTATGGAGGAGGGAGGGGGAGGCAAAAGTGAAGTTGGCGAGGGTGGAGACAAGGGGTTGTAGGATTAGCCATTTGGGTTGGCAAAGAGAAGGTGTACTGATAGATAGATTTTGGTATCTCGCCGATCAGACGCCATCTCTCTCTTGCGCTGCCCTCCCCGTCGTGATATCGCGCCCATCAGGATTAGGTGGTGGCCGCAGAGGATATGCTGACGTAAATCCCCGTTCAAAGCCCATGATATTTGGTTAATAGATTTTGGGTGCAATTTTTATCATCTTTTCTTAGGAGCTCATGTGGGTGTTCATGTGGGCTTCACGTATTATGCCTTCATCTCTGTTCAAGAATTGTCTTTCTTTCGCGTCAGTTGACACAGAAGCAAGAGCTAAAAAAAGAAGACTAATAAAGATAGACTGATGTCACTTTGTGTCTTTCATTTCCCGACTTATTCCGGTAGTTCTTCGGTCTTTGAAGTCACAGATTAGGGAGATTGAAGGGGTTAGCAGTTGGGCGAGAGTTCTTTTGTGCACACAATCTAGAGGGTATCCTATTAATTCACTAATATCCTCTTTCAAATTTATCTGCCTTGGCTTTGTAGAAAAAATGATGGTTTCTCCATGTTTTTCATGGTCATCAAATGGTATGTGCTTGTGTCCGTGCTTTTCTGTGTTGCTTTGGGTGTTTAACATCTGAACTTCCACCAGATGTGCGTTCATGACGAATTTGTTCATCCTCCTCTTGGCATGTATAGGACACGTAGGATGGCTACCATTTATGCGTCGATGCTAGCAATGGGGTTTTCAGCTAAGGAATTGTGATTTTGAGATAACAGCTGCACATAGAGGAATTTCTGTCTTTTTGACAATATCCTGAATTCACGTCGTCCACCATTTTCATGAACTTGCTATGGAATTATCATGACTCAAAATGCTCTAAATATAGACAAATTGTGCATGGACACCTTTCTGTATAATGATTCCACACGAGCTAGTTGTTAGCTAGACATTACAAACAACTTACATAAGATGAGATTTTTGTTTTTGCTGTTGTACTGGGAACTTGTGGTTTTATCTATATTATCTTCTTTTGTTGGTCCGTTTTTCTGGGAATTTGTTCATGAACTTGTTGCACCATTGGAACATGTCTCATGCATTTGATCAAAATGATAGGAGACTATAAGTGACAAAAGATATTTTTTTGGAGGAGCCATTAAGAAATTCCACAGCTAGATGGAACCTACGAGGAGGATTATTGACGAATCTTTTACTTGTGAAATGAAACAGGGCTCATGGCGCATAGTGCTGATGGTCCAATCTTCAACCTCTCTGATTCACGCCTAATACTGATCCCCAAGTCTTATCCTGATGGTGCTGCTGCTCTCTTCGGCATGGTCAGAAGAAAAGATGTTCTAGAAATCCCGCCGAGAAGTTGCATAACTGTGGACAGTCGCAAGTACGACCTCAATAGAATAAACTGCAACATCCAAATAAAGATCCAATTTGTTTGTGCTGAAATACCTACAAGTGGTGGCAAAGTTATTCTGAAACAGCACCATGATGCTGCGTATCCCAATGGCGTCAAAGTGGCAGCAGTGGAATTGGTCTTTCTTCATTATGAGCTGAAGGCCGAGGGTCAAATATACCTTACTTGTGGGGAAGTGGGGAAGGTCATGGAGGTTTTTGACGAGTCCCTCATCAAAGCAATCACAATGACTCTGCACCAGAAAAAGAAAATGAAATGGAGCATTCCTTGTTTCTTCAGGTAATTACTTAAAACGATCTGAAATGCCTCTTTATAGTTTATATTTCTGCTGCTGTCATTTGAAAGGAATGGTCACTATTCAAACGGGCCAGTTTCCAAAATAATTCCAAACTTTAGGTCCATCATGGAGGTTTTTGACGAGTCCCTCATCAAAGCAATCACAATGACTCTGCACCAGAAAAAGAAAATGAAATGGAGCATTCCTTGTTTCTTCAGGTAATTACTTAAAACGATCTGAAATGCCTCTTTATAGTTTATATTTCTGCTGCTGTCATTTGAAAGGAATGGTCACTATTCAAACGGGCCAGTTTCCAAAATAATTCCAAACTTTAGGTCCAGTTTTCAAATTTGCCCCGAATTTTTTTTTGTCTAAAAAAAGATCTCAAACTTTAAATTTAGTCTCAAATCTATCCAAACTTCTTTTTTCTAAAAAAAAATTTCAAACTTTATGTTTAATCCCAAATCTGCTTGAACTTTTCTTTTGTTTTAGAAAAAACTTCAAACTTTAGGTCCAATCCCAAATTTACCTCGATTTTTTTTTTGTTGAAAAGAAAATCATCAATTATTGATCTAGTCCTAAATTTGCCCCCGTTAGTCCTCTGTCCAAAAGTCACGGTTAGTAGTCCTTTATTTTTTATATCCTAAAATGGTTTTATTTTGAAGATAATTTTCCATGTTGTGTTGTCGATGTGTATTTATTATTGATATGGAAATGCCACGTTATGTTGGCACTAGACCACAGTAAAGATTTGAGAATAGATTAAAAGCTTGTGATTTTTTTTAGTACAAATAAAGGGTCAAACCTCAAATTAATGCACCCGTCAATTGTCACGTGTCATCTAACTAAATAATTTTGATAATAAAATTTAAAGGAAACTAATGGAGGATAAATTTGTTACAAGTACACTAATTTGTGGGTTTGAGGTAAATTTGTCATAACTATATCAGCTTAGGATTTTTCATGGTTAAAAGATTAGTTTAAGGTAAATTTGTCACATGTACATCGATTTGGGGTTTTTCATGATCAAAAAGATAGTTTGGGGAAAAATTTGTCACATATATGCCAATTTGGAGTTTTTGATGGTATTAACCCTTTATATTAAGAGAAAATAAAATTCGGGGTAAATTTGTGACTAGATTTAAAATTTAGGGTTTTTTTTTAAATAAAAAAATTTTTATGGCAGATTTAGAACTTGATCTAAAGTTTGAGTTTTTTTATAAAAAAAAATAAAAATTCAGCACAAATTTGAGATTAAATCTATAATTTAGGATTTTTTTTGAAATTGACTCATATTTTGATTGATTGCTACACTTCCCAGTAGATTCATCCACCGGAAGAGTGGACATGGAGGCTCAGGCATCCTGTCCTTTGTTGAGCTTCGCGGTAAGCAAATGCCTATTTAACAGTTCATTATGTCAAATCAACAACGTACGTGCTTCAGAAGTACATTGCTAAACCTCAAAATCTGTCCGATCCTTTGCTGCATATTTACCTCTCTGCAGTATCGGTTTTCGAGTCCCACATCTAGGTATTTATAAATAATTATGAGTTAGCTGCTGATAGAATATGTTTTAGGTAGTAACGCTCTTATAAAGATGAAGATATATGTCCCCTTTGCATCTTTTTCCTGTAATTAGAATCATGGTAACTGTATTTCTACTATCAGGTTTCTCTACAGTAGCGTTTTAATAGCTTTTGGGATTTGTAGGCATTGTTGACTTCCTTATTTACTGTAACAAGAAACTGTCAATAAGTAGAAGAAGGACGGTTCCGGATTTTGCGATAGATATGCTTACCAGTTTTTTTCATTGCTCCGCTATATTATATAGTATAGACCTAGTCATAATGGCAAATGCTCCTTTTGTTGCTCTATTTATTACACTGTTTATTGTTTGCTTGAGCATTGGTTCCATTGTGGTGTTAATGCTTTCAATGTGTCATTCACAGCAAGAATTGCCCAGCATTAACTTTCATTTTTGTTAGGTCAGGTTGAACACTTGATAAGGAAGTTTTTGATGTCCTGAATTTCTAAGGAAGTTTGTGATGTACTGAATTTCGACCTATTTCGGTATATGTAAAATGGTTATTTTATCAATGCGTTATTAGTTACGTTTACTTTGAGTTAACCCCTCATGAGTTAACCCCTCATGAGTTAACTAACTATAGATACGCATAGGACTAGTGAATAAAATTAGGGATCAACCATTCGACCATAAGGATCAAGCAAGGGTGATACCACGCTATTGTAGGTTAATTAGCGAATGGAAATAAATCGATTCGACGGGAGTACGAGATCGAGTTGCGGGTGATTCCGCACGGCTTCGATATAAACTGTGAATGATGTTAAATCGATTTCCTGTTAGCTTTGTACTCAGGGTAAACAATCAATCCCTCATAATTACATGACAACTGATGATCACCCTAATTTGAATGGGCATAATCGTGGATTGAAAAGTTATCAACCATGGATTAAATGCGTAAAACCCCTAAACGCTGCTCGGAAGTTAGGTCATACTAAAGTCATGATTGGTTGAATTTAATCACAAAATTCAATTTGATTTCAAGTATCGAACTTTGAAGGATGTCAAGACTAATATATTGGACAACGCCTCATTAATTGAAAAATTTATCAGTAAGCTAGGAAATTGCCGAAGAGGATTAATGGGCCGAGATTAGAGCCGGATATTTGGGTATTTGTGTTTCAAGGGTAAAAAGACCAAATTGCTCTCTCCTAGAAGCTTGTTTGAAATTTTGGAGTTTCTCTTTCCCCTTTCTTGGTCGCCGTCCGCAACCCAAACCAACCGCCTCTTCCTTCTTCCTCTTCTATTGTTGTCCGGGTTGTCCTGCATTGCTACTGCGTTCTAGCCATGCACGATCGGATGCCGCCATAGCCCAGCCGTCCTGCCAGCTTGCCGTCGATCTATCCATCTCGCCCAAGCCAGCCGCTCTCCTTCAGCTTTGTCCCAGTTGAACAAGATCTGGTTGACTGCCGTTCTTGGCTCAACCACCACCACCACCACCTCGCCATCGTCCCTCTGCCTCTGTAACCACCGGAAGCTAGCCGACCGGCCAACTGAGCCTACCTAGCTGCCAAACCTCTGAATCAGCTGCACTCTCTTCTTTCTCTCTCTGATTTTGGGGTGGGCTGCCGTCCTGGACTGAACTGCCACCAGCCACCGTTGATAGCCGCTCCATCGCTTGTCCGCCCAAGCTCGAGCTCCCGCCGTCCTCCACGGCAAGCCGCGAGTGAGTCACCCAACCACGCTCACCACTACAGGGCCTGGGCCTGCTGCACCGCCTCTCTCTCTCTCCCTCTCAGCTCTGCCTTGGCCGCCTGGGACTGTTCCGCCTAGTCGTCGGAGTTGCTGGCCACCATCCAGAGTTACCGAATTGCCCACCAGCTAGCCCCATGCCGCCTCAACCATTGGTTCCACCATTTCTCGGCTTCTCGTCGCGCGGACAGCCGCCCTCGGCCGAGATCTGGTCCCATGCCACCTTGCCTTGACACGTCAAAGGTTCTCGGGCTTCCCCTTGCCACCACCGTCACATTCGGACCGTCGGTGAGTTGTTTTCCTAATCCCTTAATAAGGGAATAATCTCGTATTATGGGTAGTTTAATTAGTGTTAAGTGTAGTTAGTGACTAATGGGGATTAGTTATGCTTGATGGTGTATTATATGCCCTAAGTGGGATTATGATAAGCTAATGGTAGCTTGAGCATGCTTGTTGCTAATTAAATTAGATTATGGTTAATTAGTATTATTTTATTATACTAATCTTATTTTTGGTTAAATAAGGATTAGTATTAGTGATTTATGATTAATTATTTATGGGAATAATTAGTTATAATTATATTATTTTGTGGAAATTATTTATTTATGGAAATATTATATTTTGTGGAAATTAATTAATTAATTATAATATTAATTCAAACCCCACCTCACCTAGTTGCTTATGAGACAGCAAAATATTGCTCTTTACAGACTCGTTGCCAATCAGTCTCAATCTAACATCTCTAACTATATTTCTGTATACAATGTTTACATCCAACACAGCTCCTTCGTTAGTAGATCTCATATTCTTAACTCGGGAAAGACGACAGGCAGGTTCCGCACCAAGCAAGTTTGACCAGCAATGCCTGAAAAGAAACGCCCTTTGACATCCGTTTTATCCAATGAAATTTTGTAGTCCCCACATCGCGCATCCTATTTATGCCAAAGAAATCCGGCACTCTCCTCCATACTAAAGCTGAAAACTACGTTCAAAGAATAGATAATCTCAACTCTCGTTCACAAGACCACATATAGTGCAGCTAGCTGAAGACACAGGACACCACTTGGCAATCCCATGTCTGACTGGCAAGCCTATGGAGAACAAGCAACCATGAGATAAAACAATGCTTGGGAATAGATGGATGAACCAAATACATCGTGCCAATCAACATGCTGGTACTTCAGTCTAATAGTCTTCCAAGCACTGGCAGTAGTGCAAGAACCAGATGAACGAAGAATCCAACTCAATGTATCAACTGCCGCATGGGGGAAGAACACACTAGAAATAGCAGCTTGAATCTGCACCATATTAGATCTTGCACAGGGCCAGCACCATCCAGGATCCTTTATGACCTGAGACTCTTTGCAGTTCAAAGATAGAACAGACTTAGGGACCACTCTTCTTGAAAAATTTATCTGACAATGGCCCAAAAGAATGCCTTGTCTAAGGATTTTGGAAAGCTCATTACTTCTTAATGATGATTGCTGTATGCCACAATGTAAAATCACCCTAGAAACGTGATATTTCTGAATCAGGAAAAATAAATGAAAGATCGATTATATTTTTCTGTTACAGGAACATAAATCTGAGTCTGAAGCTCGAAGGTCATAATTGAGTCTCCAGTTAAACAAGTTTTGTCGATAGGTTCTTTGTGATAGCAATATCAGAAGATATGTAATGACCAAAGATAAAGCATGTCCAAGCGGGAGAAACCAATGAATCAAATACTAGAGCTAACATGATCAGTCGTCTTGAGAGTACATAGTTGGCATCGTAGAGATCAATGGTAGAAGTCGCATGAGATTTGAAGAACTTTCTTGTGAAACTTGAAATTCACAAACTATTCTGAAGATGCCAGTCAAATTCAAAGAGTTGCTACACTTAGTTCAAACCTACTGTTTGACATTAATAGGCATGCCGTTCGTAAATAGAGCATGATAAATGCACATACCTTGTCGTTTTTTCTTTGCCAAACCAAACCAAAAATGTATGAAATTTTGGTTCGGTTTTCAATTTCGGTTTAATTGTTGACACTTCTATTAGAAGCATGCATAGGCGCATGGCCACATGCAGCTGTGCCAGACCATAGGCACGTGGGCTGCACAGTCCTGAGGCCTACATGAGCATGTGGCTGCACATGCCTAGTCCTTCATTGTACGATTTCTCCGTTCGTTGAGTCTACTGTGCCTTCCGCTATTTGATTCTCCTTCAGCAGCCCACTTTAGGCCAAACTAAGTGGTGGGTTACAAAAACCCAGCCACTGCGACCACACAGGTCCAAGATTCGGCCAAAATGGCAAACAAAATTGCTTAAAATCAGGTAAATTTTCATCCAAAACGCAAACCCTAACCATTACGACTTCCGTCGCGTAATTCGCCTTCAGCAATCTCCATAATACCGAATTAACTTAAGGCTTTTGTTGCTCATGCCACTGCGACTGTACTTGTCCGAAGATGAGTGGTGGGTTGCTCGAATTCCGCTAAAATCACAAATTTTTCTATTAGTCAAATTTTGCCCTGAAAATTTTATATCCAATCAAAATCCCCACAATAATCATCAAGGCAAAGATATAAACGTGCTCTAATACCAACTCTTAGAAAGACTAAATCTCAAGAGAAATTAACAATCCCAATTTATCATTTATAGACAAATTCGTGCAAAATCAAGAATGATTTATGGAAACGTAAATGATTAGTACATATCTCTAGCTATTGATGAAATTTTGCAAATGTTGAAACCTCTAGACTTTGAACAGTTGTGTGAAAGCGCAAATCGATTCTACGAATATGAAATCATCATATTTGAACATTGTGTTCCACTAGCTAATATCCCTCAAAACTCAATAGTATGTTTTTTGTAGTGATAAAGCTTTGTTCAGGCGACTTGACATATATATTCCATTTCTCACATTACCAATGTCTTCCATCAAGACCATTATAGTAACAATTAAAACAGGCACTTATCATACAACCAACATAGGTAATAAGGGTAATAAATCAGAACGGATTGGTTTTATCTGGATTGGGGTCATATTAATAAATATTATAACAAAAACAACAATATATAATAGCCAAAAAAGCAAGAAATATTTTCAAAATCTTTCCAATGACGGCAAAGGCAAGAAATATCTTCAAAAATTCTCCAAAAATTCTCCAATGACGGCAAGGACTTCAATTTGGTGGAATTTTGCGCTCCTAATTTGACTACAAATACCTTGCCGTTGTGCTCCCAAATGGAGTGCGAGAAATCAATCCCCTAACTAAAGCGTTTCGAGAATCACATGGCGCTTCTTCAATCTCCATTGTTCTGCTTCCCTCTCGCCCTTTTCCTTTCTCTCCTCATAACCTCGTCGCACTGCATCAACCCCAAGTCGCTTAACATCTCGAAGGTTCAGTCCGAAGGTGATTGGTCACCAGCAGGCGCGACGTGGTACGGGAGTCCTAACGGCGCCGGAACCGATGGTAATGGAATGAAATTATGTTTCTACTTGGTCAATCCACCTGAACTAAAGATTCTTTTCACGCAAGCACCGTTGATCTCATCACACACCTTTCAGTAATTTGACATATCGAACCTTTCGAGTATGGCTCGATTATGACAAATGAATAGTCTTAGGTCAATCACCTAATAGTGATTGATCTTGGGTTGGTACCAAACATTTATAGACTTAGAGCTTAAAATGGAAGTTCAACGATGAACAATACCACGATATTTTGTACGTAGGTGGCGCGTGTGGGTATAAGAATGATGTCGAGCAAGCTCCATTCTCTTCAATGGTGTCCGCAGGAGGGCCTTCTCTTTTCAAATCAGGCAAAGGATGTGGAGCTTGTTACCAGGTTTTTCCCTTGCTAGAAAAGTTTCTCTCTAATTATTTTTATATTCGTCATTACCAGAGAACATTTGTCATAGAAAAAACATGGGCAAAAGAATAGCCAAAGTGCCAAAACTTGGTACGAGTGGATATTTAAGTGATAAAAGTTACGAAATGTACATTTAAACGTCACTTTTTTTTTAAATTGAATCATTTCAATGCCAATTTTTGCGAAAACTCCCAAAAATCTTAAGTGTCATTTTTTTAATGATAGAAATCACTAACGTGACTCGTCGAAAAGTTAAGTCAACTTAGACTCAACCAAAACAACATCATTTTGACTCGAATTCAATTTTTAATATAAATAATATTAAAAACCTTTAAAAAAAAAAAGACGCAGAGCACAGGCGGGGGAGCACCCTCTTGCCTATGCTCTTTTTTTTTTATTTAATTAATTTTCATATCAAAATCAAATCAGGCAAAACGATATTGTTTTAGTTGAGTCTATACACATCAGTGCAACGTCATTTTGAGCTTATAATATTGGAAAAGTGCCCCAAAAGTATTTTGCCCAAATTTTCTTACCATTGGTACTTAACTAATCAATTTTGTTCCGATTTTAGCACTTAAGTATTCCCTCATACCAAATTTTGACATTTTAAGTGTCCGTGCCTCATAAAATATGTTCATGAAATATGCTTTTCCGAAATTAATAATCGCGGAATAAAGCCATGAAAACATCTACCACGGTGAGCATTTTAAAACTCCTAGTAAAAGTAGTTTGATTCCTTCCTATGTAAACAGATTATGTGACTATGTACACATATTTTCATATATAGGTAAGTGTCTTGCTACACATTAAATGCCAAAAGTACCATAATTAAGTAGTAGTTAGGAAGTTTACTGTTTTGAGCTATAATTGATTGAATTTCAGGTGAAATGCACAGCAAACTCCGCTTGTTCCGGAAACCCGGTGACGGTGGTTATCACCGATGAGTGCCCTGGTGGCCCTTGTGCCGCTGAATCTGCTCACTTCGATCTGAGTGGCACGGCTTTTGGAGCCTTGGCAAGCCCCGGGAAGGCCGATGAACTTCGCAACGCCGGGGTGCTGCAGATTCAATATCGAAGGTCTGTGGAGACAATAGACGTTTTCAAGTGAATTCCAATTTAAAAAAAACGCGCAAAGGGGGAAAAAGAAGAAGACGAAACGTATTGAAAAAATGCTTTAGGCTCACAATAAACTTTGCTTTCACCAGACTTATATTAGTCAGCAGATAGTCTAACTTGCTTATTAAAAGTCCGTCTGTGTGCACATGTTTTCAATGCCAAGCAGAGTAGGGTGCAATTTCCCCGGCGCGAAGGTAACCTTCCGCGTTGACTCTGGCTCAAACCCCTACTATTTCGCTTCGCTAATTGAGTACGTGGGTGGGGATGGCGAGCTCGGCGCCGTTAGCCTGAAGCAGGCTTCGGACTCCGACCCTTGGCTCCCGATGCAACAGTCGTGGGGTGCGGTTTGGAAGCTAGATGGGGCGGGTCAGCTGCGCGCCCCGCTCTCGATCAAGCTCACTTCCCTTGACTCTGGCAAGACCCTCGTCACCAACAAAGTGATCCCCGCCGGGTGGCAGCCTGGACAGACGTACCGGTCGATCGTCAACTATGCTTTCTGAGGGTTGTGTGTGGTTTGCTTAGGAGACGAAGAAATGGAGATCGATCGTCCATGGATTTGGTTGTGTGTGTTTTATGTGATGAGTAGGATGGTGTGCAAAAATAAAATTGTTTGCTTTTTCCGCTTTATGTGTAATCTGGCAGCTATGAGCTACCTCTTGGAAAAGAGAGTAGTAGTGAGAAATGAATGATATTGTCCTTTTACAAGAATGATGTGAGCATTTTTGTTCTCTCTTTTTTTCTTTTTTTTTTCGGGTTCTACTCTATTGTATTTGAAGCTTGAAAACTTGTATGGTTTGCACCAATCAGTGTACCACTTCTATATTGGATTATTATAAATTGTGTCAATCTATATGCAAATGGGTATATTCTTCATTATGAAAAATTGAAGCTTCTATGAGAATTATAGTTCCTTAGAAACCAGTTTTGATATATATATTCATAAATAAGACTAATGAACCCGACTTTTCAACATCCTTTCAACATGTTACTATCCCTCCATCTACTTCGATTCATTCATAGGAAATCAATAATCATGTGTCAAGTTCATACTAAATATTAGCTCCAATGTATGTGAAAATAACATCATCATTGAATTTTCATCAATCCCAATCAAACTATTGACTAAATTAAAGTTCAACTTCAATTAAGTTATTGTCGTATCGAGTGGAATGGCTGATGTTCATATCAGTAATTTCCAATCAAAATGGATCTAAAAAATTATATTAACAAATTGTCAAAAATTTTAGGACTTAATTGATAAAATTTAAAGGTTTTGAACTAAATTGATATATGTATAATAAGTTTAAGGATTTTTTTATAATCATCCAAGATGAACTTCATTGGCATAAACAAGGAAGAGCTGGGCATTGATGCAAATCAATTTCCTGCCACCATTAGTAGGGTAAGTGACCTGTCCATCATCACCGAATTTTGTTCTTCGATAGTTGACCTCGGTCTATTCGTGAAGTGCATCATCAGTATCTTCAGAAGACGTTCAAGAATTCCGGCCTAAAGAAGAAGAAAGTCGGCGAGTTCATGAAGGAAATTACGCCGCATTTGCGTTTCTTCATCCAAAGTCAGGGAGCGGCATTTGGTGACTTTTTGTTTTTTCTAATCGTGTATTGCAATTCTCTTTTAGCATTTCCTGTTCTTCAATTTCTTATACCTTCACTATCCTGCAGCCTGATACGATGTAGTTAAATCCAAACGTTATACTTGAGCTCGCTTGACTTCAATTTCGAAGGCCTCTGATCGAGTGATCAAACAGTTGTAGACCTCCACTCAAAAACCCAAGATTGAGTTTGCATTCCTTTCTCGAACATCCATGATCAGTTCAACACTCAAGGATTGTAGTTGCACCGAAATTTCTGATCTGTTCAAGTCGAGCAACAATCAATGTGGTACGTTTGACAATTCTCCAACTCGTGTAATTTTAACACAGATAACGTGTCGCTGTCACATGGTATTATTGCATTATAAAATAGCCCCTCCGGACTTTAGTCACGGAAGCACTTTTGGTACTTGGGGCTCAACGGCTTAGACTATATTTGATTATTTCTTGTTCCCCTTAAGATGGATTAATGGATTTGATATGAGACCACGTACTTGGGCTCATTTGGACCCAAATGGGGCTTGTAGTGTTCTTTGCCTAGTTTAATTATTCACAAATACTATAAACTGTGGAACCACCACCTCCATGACTTCCTAATACCACTCGCCACCAGTATGCTGCCATCGTCGCCACTGCACCATTGCCGTCACTTGTCGCCCTCATCATCTTTGCATTGTGAGCGTGCTGCACGGGTCTCTCTCTTTGTGACAAAGGATGGTCTTGCCCTCGCTGGCCCTGACCTTTGACCAGCCACAGACCAAAGAAAAAATAATAGGAAAAAGCAAAATTGATAAAAAAATTTATTTAAAATTTCCACGTCAGCAATAGCGATGCCACGTAAGATCACCGGTGTTAAAAGAGCTCCTTGATATACGTGGACAATCAATTTTTTCTTTACATGTTAAAAGAGCTCCTTGATATTCAGGTGGACCTTGAATGGTTTGAGATAGTACATGACACTGCATTTTAAAGTTCACTTGTCAAATAGATTTGTCTTTAAATAATGCAACATAAGCCAAATCATTCATTCATAGAGCTCATTGAAAGAAAAAAATATGTACAAATGCCTGCAGAAGGCACATCATGAATCTAGCACATGGCACCAAAAAAATCCACAGAATACCAAGTCATATGAATTTTGATAGAGATGAGCATGGTTCTAAGGCAGCAGCAGGAACTAGAAAATGCAACCACCTAACCGGTGGAAACTAGTCCGATTCTAGGTTTCAATGCTCTCCAATCCGATTCTCGATTCCATTTTTTTAAGAATCACTGATTCCTGATTTAGTTCTTAATTCCGAGGGAACCTAACCGGGGGAACCAAGAAATCATATGACTTCAAAACTCAGATCTAGGATTTTCACATGATTTCAGCTCTTCACGGTAGAAGTTCTAAGGAAAATCAAGAACGAAGCTAATCGCCTAATAAAATAAATCAAGGACAAAGACACTTCCAATTCAACATTCATGACAGCAATATCCAAATGAATTGCTGTAGCACATAACATGGCTCATCCCTAATCGAGCAAAAATGATAGAGGCCATTCCAAAACTTTGTACAATAAGAGGGTGGAGGCGTTGTTAAGAACACGCAACAGAAGTCCGATACCTTCACCTGGGGAGATTGTCAAGGGGGAAACTTATGCTCGAGCCTATTAATATATCTAGTTGAACCTACATTCACTTAAAAAATTAAATCAGTGAGTTATGGGCCAACTATGATATAGTAACTGCTTCACACAATATTAATTCTTCTATGCAAGACTTCTCTAACATAACTTACACTTATATCCTAACATATTTCCTATCATGTATGAGATCTAGTGTTAGGTCCGATCTCCCTTAATTCGTCCTTAATCCAGGTATCCTTTTGACACAATTTTAACCTTATGGACTATGTTGTTACATTACAATACTGACATGTCCAAAAATCGCAACCATCGTTTATGATATTATTTTTTGGGGAGCACTATAGAAATTCAATACATTCACATGGGGAAATCGTTATTAAATTAGTACACTTATGATAATTTGTAATTCAAACAAAATTGTAATAAACTCATACAAATAAATTATTAAGAATATATAGTTCGACCATTTTCCCGAGAGCCTCTCGGATTACTGTTCATCTTCTCTCAAACTGCTGATCCCAAGTTACTGTAGTCGGCCTCCTTTGAGCAGCTGCCCCGGCCACCACAGGGCTCCGTTGGAGCTGATTTTTGGAGGGATTACTCCTCTCATTAGGGACAACAATCTCATCGAAGCATTTAAGCCAGGTATGTCCCAATCTGCCACAATTTTGGATCTGGGATAGGGTTATGCAAGTAGAATTCGGTCTGTTGCTAGCTTGTGTGCTGTGAATATGGATAACGATCGTCTCCCCCCTTCAAATGGGGCGGGAAGTAGTCAACGCAGGAGCCGTAGTCGTCCCCCATTTCGCCGATCGAAGTCTCGTGGTCACCCAGGAGGAAATAGGGGAGGAGTGGCTTTCAATGCCAATGGGACCACAGGGTCTGATCGTTTACTGAAACCAGCGAATGAGGGGGAGCATCCACAAGCTGGAACTCAAGCTGGTCCTTCTAATGGAAATGGTCCGCCTCCCCTTCGAAGCGGAGCCCAACCCCAGCGTTTCCAACCGTCTGCTCAAATGCAGAATGGTAAGGACTCTGCTGCTTCCCGTTCTTGGGCAAGCGTGGCCCGGACTACGGTCAAGGGCTACTCCCTTTCATTCATCGAACCAGTGAAGATTGATGGGGAAGAAATTGCTGATATTGGCGATGACACTATAGATGCAATGGACCCTATGTGGGCTCAATGTCTGGTCGGCTATCTTGTGGGCAAAAGGCTTCCATTTCAGCTTGTTGAAGCCGCACTTAAACATGCTTGGGGCACCAAGCTAGTCAAGGTAAAGGCAAACGACAAGGGATTTTTCTTTTTCCGAATCCCGGATGTGGAGTATAGAAGAAGAGTGCTGGACAGCGGGCCGATTACGGTCGCTAGGGTGCCTCTGATATTGCAGCAGTGGGAACCACTATTGGAACTCAAAAAAAACAATCATTCCAAGGTCCCGGTGTGGATTCGATTGAGGGATATCCCTCTAGCCTTATGGTCTGCGAAGGGCATAAGTAGTATTGCTAGCTTGATCGGCAAACCACTCTTTGTAGATCAAAATACCGAGGAGCTGAAAATGCTTGCTTTTGCACGGGTGTGTGTCGAGCTATCCGCCTTTAAGGCCCAAAAAGAGACTTTGAAAGTGAGGATGAAAGGGGAAATCAAAATGGTGTCCGTCGAATATGAATGGAGGCCGGTCTTATGCGCGCGTTGTCATGTGTTCGGCCATAGGTGCAGCCCTGCTGATCCAGCTGGCCAGGCAGTTCCAGCCACTGTCTTTGACGTTCAGCCAATTGAGCAAGCTGAAACGTCACAAAATCTACCTACTACCCAGCCTCGGATGGAAGCTACATCAGTGGTCCAAGCTGATACGGCTCAAGCGCCTGCCATCCAACTCCACATCGAAATTACACCGTCTGGTGTGGCCGCTCGGGATCCTGATTCCCCAGGACAGAGACCAGCGCAAGCTCCAAGTAACGCCGGCCCTCAGAACAAAGCTGGGACTCAAGAACCTTCATAGACCGTATTACCTAGTGCCTCTCCCCTGCCTAGGTCTGATCCTCAGAGGCGCAACAAGGAAGTTATTCGGGTTGATGATGCTCTACACCAGATGGCTACATCAAATGAAGCCTCTTTCTCATCAGATGATGACTTAGATGATGCAGATGATATGACCAGCTCCTCGATGGCTGTAATTCAGGAGATGTCTACCCCTGTGGTCGCCCAAGATGATTCTAAACAGAATGAAATGGAGGTGGGTGCCAAGGACACTTCGGTGGAGGACTCCCAGCGCTCCCAGCAGTCTACTCCCCAACCGCAGGCTTCGGGCAAAGCAAGTTCTTCATCCAAAAAGAAGTCACCTCCTAAAAGATCGTCGTATGGCAAGCGACGGTCTAGACGACGTAGGTAAGCATTTGCTCTCCTCCCTCTTTTTGCATATATCTATGAAATTTGGCTTTTGGAATACTCGGGGTATTATGGGTCAGGTTAGACAATCGGAAGTAAGGCATTTTGTGCGGTCACATGACATTTGTTGTCTTGGACTTATGGAGACTAAAGTCCCGCCTCACCATTTTGATTCTATTTCATCTAGCCTCCTCCCTGGGTGGTTTTGGCTAGCCAACTATGATTTCTCGGCTAGGGATCGTATATGGATAGGTTGGAATCCAATTTTGGTAGAATTCTCTAGCCATTTTGTCTTTAGTCAAATGATCCATGGCCTTATTAAGATTTTGCATTCGGGTTCTACCCTACACTTTTCGGCTATCTATGGGGACCATACATTCACTGCTCGGAGACCTCTTTGGAATGACTTAATCCGTTTGAGCTCATCCACTCTTAATAGCCCTTGGATTGTGGGAGGGTATTTTAATGCAATCCGGGATCCATCAGACCGCCTAGGTAGCCCGGATATCTGGCACCCCACGTTTGATGAATTCAAGGAGTGTCTTCTTCAGGCTGGATTGGATGACCTTCGGTATGTTGGCTTTAGATTCACCTGGTCCTCTTATTCTGGGGAAAATAGAAAACAACAGAAGATTGATCGGGTTTTAGTAAACAATATGTGGAGTTCGGAATACTCGTATTCGGAGGCCTCCTTTCTTCCTCCTGGTATATCCGACCATACCCCGATATTAGTTCGTGTTTTGGCCAATTGAACTTGGAAGAAGCCATTTAAGTTCTTCAACTTTTGGATGACACGCCCTGATTTTAGATCCATAGTAACTCAAACGTGGGAGCATCATTTCGTTGGCACCCCTATGTACAAGTTATGCTCCAGGTTGAAACTTTTGAAAATCAAGCTCAAGCAGTTAAACCGGGAGGCATACTCTAATATCTCATTGCGGTCTAACGCTGCTAAGCAAACACTCTTCTCAACCCAAGAGGCGCTTCTTCAAGACCCCCACAATAGTGAATTGGCCGAAGCTGAGGTGGCCCGAAAAAAGGAATATTACACTCTTCATTCTCTTGAGGAGTCATTGTTTAGACAAAAATCAAGAATCAGGTGGCTAAAGGAGGGTGACCAAAACACCAGGTTCTTTCATCACTCGGTGAATCAGCATCACTTGCGCAACCGGATAATCACAATCCAGGATGGTGCGGGTAATATGATCTCTGACCCGGGTGAAGTTCAACATGCATTCACATCATATTTTCAGAATCTTTTGGCTTCGGCAAACACGACTTTGACACCATCTACGGAGGAGGTCAAGGAAGTCCTCAAGCATGCGCTGACTGATGACCAGGTTAGATCCCTATTTGAACCGGTTCTCTCTCAGGATATTAGAAATGCTATATTCTCTCTTGCGGGGGACAAAGCCCCGGGGCTTGATGGCTTCAATGCTGAATTTTTAAAAAAGAACTGGGATATAGTGGGATCCTCAGTAATAGAGGTGGTCCAGGATTTCTTTCAATCAGGTAGATTGCTTCGTGAGATTAATTGTACAATCATAGCTTTGGTCCCCAAAGTACCAAATGCTTCTTTAGTGAGTGATTTTCGGCCTATCGCCTGCTGCAATACTATTTATAAATGTATCACGAAGATCTTGGCAAATAGAATTGCTGCAATCCTTCCAGGTATTATCAGCCCTACTTAAACAGCTTTTGTTAAAGGCAGGCGTATTACTGATAATATTCTCTTGGCTCAAGAATTATTCAGCGGATTCCACTCTCCTACTTATTCTCCCAAATGTGCCTTCAAAGTGGGCTTCCGGAAAGCCTATGACACATTGGACTGGAACTTCTTGGAGATTACTCTTATGGCTTTTGGCTTTCCTGAGCATCTTGTACGACTGATTATGGTATGTGTTCGTACCCCTAAATTCTCTATTTCTATTAATGGTGAGCTTCATGGCTTCTTCAATAGCGGTAGAGGACTTAGGTAGGGCAACCCAGTATCTCCATATTTGTTCACTCTGGCCATGGAAGTGCTCAGTGGTATCCTAGAGTTGCAATCAAACCGGTCTCAATTCCGATTTTACTGGAGATGTAAGACATCCCGCTTATCGCATCTCTTTTTTGCGGATGATGTCTTCATCTTCAGTCAGGGCAACATCAATTCGGTTACATGCATGAAGGAGGGACTCCACCTATTCTCCCAATGGAGTGGACTTATCCCCAACAATAGTAAGAGTGAAGTATTCCTCTCGGGGGGTTCGGAGGCCTTGCGGGAACAGCTCTTGCAAATATTGAATTTCAGATTGGGGTCTCTTCCGGTCCGATACTTGGGCGTGCCAATGATAACTACAAGGTTGAGCAAGACAGACTGTCATGCCCTAGTATGTCTTCTAATAGCTAGAATCCAATCTTGGACACATCGCTTTCTATCTTTTGCGGGTAGACTACAATTGATTAAATCTATTCTGCATGCAATTCAATCATATTGGGCATCCATTTTTTGGCTCCTTGCCTCTATAATTGATAAGGTAGAACAGATTTGTCGACAATTTTTGTGGAAATGACCAGGTCTTGGGGTAGGAGGTGCTAAGGTTGCTTGGGATGATGTTTGTCTTCCCAAAAATGAAGGAGGTCTGGGGATTCGTCGGATCCGTGACAGTAATAAAGCGGCTATGATCAAACACATCTGGATTCTTTTTACTGATAAAGAATCCCTTTGGTGCAAATGGATCCATATGACACACCTCAAAAGGCAATATTTCTGGACCACAACACCCCCGACCTTTTGTTCTTGGGCTTGGCGGAAAATACTTGCACTTAGGGAGGAAGCCCAAGGCTACTTCAGGTGGAGAATTGGGGATGGATCATCAACCTCTCTATGGTTCGACCAGTGGCTGAATATAGGTCCTCTCAGTTCTGTCTACTTCGACACTCATATATATCAATTGGCACTCCAGAGACATGCTACAGTTGCTGACTTATTTACTCCAGATGGCCAGGATATTCTACAGGAGATTACTTCAATGCAAGTCACGGTCCCTACATCGTCACATGTCTCGGATTCTTTCCATTGGACTATGCAACCTTCTAGCTCCTTTTCTTCTGCGTCCGCTTGGGCAACTATCAGAAGGCGAGCCCTACCGGCCCCATGGGCATCATTGATGTGGAGTAACTCAATTGCCCCCCGGCACCAATTCCTCCTATGGCTCATATCCCGAAACAGGCTCCCTACCCAGGTACTTCTGATGTCCTATGGTAGATTGCCATCCGTGCATTGTGCTTTTTGTAATACAAGGCTGGATTCCATAGAACACCTGTTTTTTGATTGTCATATTCCCAACTGCCTTGTTGATTTTTGGACTGCGAAATGTAATCTCATGTGGATTAACCGACCCTGGATGGAAACTGTGCAATGGCTTATCACCACACTCTCGGGGAGTGGATTCTACGTTGACATAGCTAGGTTCTCCTTTGGCATACTTTGTTATGTCATTTGGAAAACCAGGAACGACCTTATATTCCAGTCCTCGAGCCTCTTTGTGCCATCGATGAAGCAACACCTCATCAAGGTAGTCAAAGATAAAGCCTTAACTCTCGGTATGGTCCCTGATTCCCCAAGACACAGGAGATTACAACGTAGTTGGGGCATAGATCCTATCGTTTTTGGGTAGCTTACTATGGAGGGTTTTATTAAACCGCTCCTACTTGTTGTATTTTCCTTTGTGTGAACTTGGCCGCCCCCACTCCAGCGACGTGTTGTCCCGTTGAGTATGGGTCGGAGCCTTGACTCACTCATTGTACATTTGTATGGTTGAAAATCTTCTATAATACTTACTTTTACCACAAAAAAAAAAAATCACGATGAGTAGAGCACAATGCAAAATACCGTGTTAAAACTTAGAAATTGGAGTGTGGACAATTCATCTTCAACCTCCAACCCAATCCCAAGACCTGATTCATGATCCAGATTTGACCTGTTTCAGACCCGAATGATTTTCACCTTAAATTTGTGCAATGTTTGAACGAAATTTCTTCATGGGCATAACATAAATGCAACATCTGCTCATCGTGTGTGAATTAACACATATTAAACCATTGAATTGATGACAAATTCTTTAAGAAAAATCAAATTTACACGTGAATAATCCAACGGCCGAAAGAAAATATACTTAGCTCGTGATCCAAATTTGAACCGTTCCAGACTCAAATGATTTGCGACCATTCAACAGCGTGAATAATTCAACGGCCAAAAGAAAGTATCCTCTTGACTAAGAGTAAAATATCTAAAAAAAACCACAAACTGAATACATGTCAAGGCCGAAAACGCAGGTACAAGCAAAATTGAAACTTTTAATTACAAAATAAATACCAATTTTTAGAAAAAAATTTAAAACATAAAATCTCAGTTTTGCAAACCATAGAAAATCGAAAGTTCAACACTTGATTAGGTACCATAAACAGATTATCTTGTTCAATTGAAGCTTCAAATCGACCCAATCTGACTGGGAATAATGATTATTATCTCAATTGCAAGATATAACATTCTGCATCTAATTTTAGGTTATCAATTCAGTCGCAATGTAATATCTGAAATCATCTTGTTTGAGATTCTCTCTACATAGATCGGGCTATGGGATGAAATGAACAAGGTAAACCTGATATTACTTGAAGAACGGACGCTAGTATATTTTGAGTAATAACAAGCACAATTGTTGAAACGCAAGACTGGACTTTTGGTTCTCTTTTTTTCATCATAACTTCAAATTCGGAATTCTCTAAGCTTGAATTGAATCGGTAGACGATCATCATGCTATAGTTGATCAAAAAAGAAGCGCAAAAAATAAATAAATCAACGGCTCAGTCTCCATACAGCTTTTTCTATTTTGACTTTCTAATCATCTGGTCTTCCTTAGAATCACGCACGTGCAATAATTTTGTTTTTGCTGAAAAGTGGAAGGTCAGATGGTTGAAAGTAGGGGTGTCAATGGGTTGAGTCTTCATGATACCCGACCCGAAAACATACAACGCGCACTTGATCCGACCCCACCCAAATATCATGTCGGACCGGCATTGATCTGCCAATTTCGTCCTCATTGCACCCATGACAAGAAAGGAAAAAACCTAGGCTGGTCCAACTTGACCTAACCCTAACCCAAACAATACCAATACCTAAAAAGGCCTGACGCCAAAATACCCTAATTTTAGGGTTGGGGTCAGACCAAATTAGGTTGGATTGGACCATGCCGGCCAAGATTTTATTGACACCCCTAATTTAAAGCTCAAAATAAATAAAGAAGTGTTGGATACTTCAACAGTTTTGCAATACTGCAATATAAAAGGATAATTGCCTTATGAATTCCCAACCTAGAGTTGCTATTGCCACAACCACTATTGGAATTGAATGAGGATCTGAGATGGACTAGTATCACATATTCTTGGGCAGTTTGTCGTGGACATTACCGAGCATCAATACAAAAGAGTTTTTGGTTGTTTTGGTAGGATTTTTGAGTTTTAGGTAAAATCATTTTATGGAAACTCTGAATTAATGCTTGAAGGGCATAATTGTCATATTTGCATGCTGTTTCAACCTCTTGAGAAATCATGATTACATAGATCGAGATCCTTTCATTCCAATATTTGAAATTTGACGTCACATAAGCGAGCTTACGCATTCTCTTCAAATTTGATTTGATTGAGTCATACATATTCCATGAATTTCTGTTTTTATACTTTTTATAAAGGCATAATGCCACGAAAAATCCTGAATTTTGCCCCGTGTGACACATTTACCCTAAACTTTTTTTTGTGACACCAAAAATCCCAAACTTTGCCATGTGTGATACATTTACCCCAAACTTTGCCCCATATGACACATATATCCTAAAATTTTTTTTGTGACACGAAAAATCCCAAACTTTGCCCCGTGTGAAACTTTTACCCTAAACTTTTATTCTGAAGGGCATTTTCATCTTTTAATTTTTATTTTTTCTTTATTTTTTCCTTTTTTTTCCTTTTTCTTTCTTTCTTTTTTTTCCTCCTCCACCGCTGCCGGAGGAGCCACTGGAGGAGCGCCGGCGTCGGCCCTTGCCCGACTCCGGCGAGGGCTGCCCTCCCCAGATCTGACGGGGGGTCGCCCTCGCCTAGGCGGGGGAGGCTAGGGAGAGGGCGGCCCTCGACCAACGCCGGCGAGGGCGGCCCCTGCCGAATCTGGTGAAGGTTGCCCTCACTTGCCGCCCGGGCGAGGGCGGCCCCCGCCGGACCTAGCGAGGGTTGCCCTCGCCTGCTATGGCCAAGGCGACGGTGAGGGCCGCCCTCGCCAGATCCAGCGGGGACCGCCCTCGCCGGCATCGTTCGAGGGCCGCCCTCGCCGGATCTAGGGAGGGCGGCCCTCGCCGGAGTCGGGCAACGGCCGACGCCTCTGGCGGGGGTGGAGGAGGAAAAAAAAAGAAAGAAAGAAAAAGGAAAAAAAGAAAAAGACGAAAATGCCCTTCAGAATAAAAGTTTAGGGTAAATGTGTCACACGGGGCAAAGTTTGGGGTTTTCCATGTCACAAAAAAAATTTAGGGTAAATGTGTCACAAGGAGCAAAGTTTGGGGTTTTTGGTGTCACAAAAAAAAATTTAGGGTAAATGTGTCACAAGGGGCAAAGTTCAGGGTTTTTCGTGGCATTTTCCCTTTTATAAATGATGCTTACAAATTTTCAAAATTACCTATTTAGAAAATCTTTAAAATGGTATTGTGATTCTATGTGACTACTTAAAAGGAAAAGTAGAAAAGAAATGAAAAGAAATCGGGCTAATCTTTTTAATATATATTTATTTTTATTTTGGGGCTTTAGTACCTAAGTGTGAGCATATTGAATTGATTGAATTGGGAACTGCTTGGACTAGACCGGACCGCTTGGTTTGGTCTAGTTTGGTCCGGCTCCTGGGGGCATTAGTCCGGTTTCCAATTCTATTAAAATGGAACTGGTGATTTTCGGTCTAGTTCCCAATTGCAGGAGGGAATCAAATTGGACCAAATTGGCTCTCTTTTTTTTAACAAAAAATCTTTTTGATTTCTTAAAAATAGCAATAAACTCTTAAATAGTAATATCTATAGTATTTTTTTAATTATTTTTTTTTTTGCCAAGTGGCTAGTTCCATTAGATTGAACTGTATTGATCAATCCAATCTAGTCCTCAGTCTCAAAAAAGGGGAACTAGTTCTCCCGGTCCAATTCTCAATTCCTAAGAGGAGCTAGACTGGATAAAAACCGATCATTTTTTGACAATACCTATGTCTGTTTTTCCAATAGAAAGTTAAATGTTAATGCCTATATGGAAAAAAAATTAACCGGATTTGCAATTACAAAATACTAGAATAACAACCATAAGTAATGGATATTGAAGTATTTCTGTCAATTCAAACGGAACCACCATATACTTATCCGCACGTGGCTTGCTAGGTTCGCATGTGGAAAACAAATAGAAAATGTATAAGGGAAATTATCTAATCGGTCCAATCTTTTTTACAAATGTCAATTTAGTAATAAAATTTTCAAATTATTTTAAATCTGTGTAATTAGTGTAGTTATTTGATCAATTTTCACTGAAAATTATTGACTCGTTGGCCTTCTTATGTGACACACCATCATGTCAATGTTTTCTAACGAAAATTGTTAAAAAAATTATATTAGAATTCTATGCAAAGGTTTAAGATTAAATTAGAAAATTTTGAAATTATTTTAAGACTAAATTGATATCGGTATAATAAATTTAAGATTAATTGGGTAAAATTTCGAAAATGTGTATAAGCACATATATATATGAAGATAAATTGTCATCCATGATATGTAATTTTCAAGCGGTAATAATTTCTTACTGCTCTTGCATTCGCCACCCTGGCTCTGCTTAGTAATT
Source organism: Corymbia citriodora subsp. variegata (assembly GCA_014858505.1). Classification (NCBI taxonomy): domain Eukaryota; kingdom Viridiplantae; phylum Streptophyta; class Magnoliopsida; order Myrtales; family Myrtaceae; genus Corymbia; species Corymbia citriodora. Next base: position 98,168 of record MU089737.1, read on the forward strand.
TTCAGAAAGGAGAGAGTAACCCTCAAGGCTCTATCTATGCGAATTTTAGACTTTCCACAAAAAAATTAAATATGTTTTAGTTATGATTCTCTAAACTTCTTTAACTACCTAGATGCCCCATGTATCGCATGGATCTGTGACTATAGTTATCTCATTTTAAATGTTGGTATTAACGTAAATTTTTGTATGAGAGATAATATGCAGAAATTTACAAAAATAAATATTCATATTTAATCAAATTTTCTGTTAATATTTAAGCAAGGTTTTACTTAAAGTAAATCTGCAACCGATCATTTAATTTTTCCTCCCCAATTAAAAAATGAGAAACAAAATCAGAATATTTATTATATCATAAAATGAGTAATTGATAATAATGCGAAATCATAAACTAAGAACTTTAAATCCGCCTCTCATGTTAGCTCTTCTCCATTGTCGGAAGCTTCATTTTTGTGCCATGTGTCTTCAGAAAATAATGAAAAAAAAAAAAGCAATTTTAACATTTTCCATTAGTTGAATTGGGCAAAATTAACAAAGAAAATGGGTTATGTACCATCATAGTTGAAGCCCATATGCTTATCAGGACTCATTGGAGTTGTTCCGTACCCTAAGCTTACCTTAACAATCCACATGTGAGTAATTATAGTAGTGTTTTCCCTCATTGCATTTGCATTAGCATCGCATTCAGAAAGATGGGATCCACGTTCTCGACAAAAATTGCATATCCATTACATTGCATTTATATTGACAAAATTTAGGCTTCAATTTATCTTTGAAGGCAACTTTTTCGATCTCAGCTTAAAATAGAAGCACCTGTTGACACCTGAATTTTGCCTAATCATTTATGAATTAATTATACAGAAAATTAAGGACTAACCCCGGCCCCTGCCAAGACTAGCGGTTGATGTTTTTGAACTTAATTGAGTTAATTAGATCGGGCCCGTGAAGGAATTGGAATTCAGCCAAGCCTAGGGAGTGCACTGGACGAAATTAACAAGAAGTGATGTGGTTCTAACCTTCAGTTGCTTGGGCTTAGCCCATTAGAATTAAAAGGCTTTGAGTTCAATTCGAATAAGCCCTTAAGGAATAAAAGGCCTTGCTATTAAAAACCCATAATTTAAATTAGATTAGGCCGAGCTCCAAAATTTACTTGGGGAGAGTGGGGGAGGGGGAGGGGGGGTGGAATTGAGCCTTAGATAAGTTGAGTTAGCCCATTAGAGTTTGATTAGAGTTAGGCCTTAGGTTATTAAAGCCCATTACTTTAGTAAGGCCTAAATCAAGGCCGCGAAAGTCAATTAAACCTAGGTTTAACACTAGATAAAAATATTATGCCGCGCAATTCAACGGTGGTGACATTAGGTGAGTGCCTCGTAGATCGCTGCATCCAACGATGTCACTGTTGCCGATCACGACCACCAATAGCGCAGGCAAGCTTGCACGGAGACTCCCCGTTCCAGCCGCTCCTCACCGTGATGTCTACTGCTACTGACCCTGCACCGATCGTCTATCCTCATTGCGACATCGACTCTTGCCTCTTGCCATCACGAACCACCACGAGGACAGGCTATTGTCCTGCTGTTCCCGCAGCTATGACGAAGCAACTGTGAAGCCCCCGCGCCTGCTACCCTGCGACGCCTACTCCCGTGCCTCACCGTGCCGGTCCTCGTCACTCTCAGTTTTGCAGGTTGATTGGAGCTTTTGCGGTGAATACCGTGCGCCATTACCTTTGTTGAATTCTCTTGCATCGGCGGTTGCACACCACCGCAAGTCGTGCCATGGGAGCTGATCTTCCTTGGCCGAGACATCCACCGTTGGCCACCCAAATTGCATCAAACCCCATAACTCTAGGAGAATTATCAAAAAGTTTTAAACCTATTACAATAGTGCTAATTTAGTCCTAAACATTTTGCATTTGTGTCAATTTAGTCTATACAGCCAATTTGGGCAGCTAACACTGACGTGGACACTAGTTAATGTTGACGAGGACAATTTTTAAATAATTCGTTTTATTTTTTATTAACTTTTTTCCTTTTTTTTTCCCTCCTTTCTTCTTCCTCTAGCTGGCCCTTACTAGCCATAGGAGAGGGAAAAGAAAAAATAATGAAAAAAATTTCATAAACATATTCAACAATTGCAAAAATTGTCTATATTAGCGCTGGTTGTTGCCACGGCACATGAGATGACTGGTGTTTACGTCAATAGTTACCGACTAAAATTAGCTAGTAAGTGTGACGTCCTGAAATTCGAGCCCTCTGAGGGAGGACTGAACGTTAATTTCGCCAGTGCATTATTGGTTGATCTCACTCGGAACTGATCACTCCTGAGATACTGACCTTGAGGGGAAAGGCTAATGAGGACAGAACTCGTGCGACTAAAGAACTTGACCTGGGAAAACGACTCGACCGTGAGACTTGCGTAAGGACGATCCTGTAGTCAGGCAGGCCGATTTCAGGGACGACTAGAAGTCGATTCGCGGACAGAAATAATGGGATGACGGGTGATTCCGTCTACTGTTATCGAACCCGTGAATGGCCCTATGTCGATCCTTGATAATCGTGTACTTAGAAATAAGAATTGATCCTTCGCAATTTCATGTAGTCAAGGACGTCCATGTGTCGAGAAGTCTTGAACGTGAATTGGCACGAGTCGGTTACGCGCGAATCCTCGAAGCCGCCTGTCAGTCTGAGTAGTACCAAAATGGCATTCGGGCGAAATTGACAAGGCATGAGAATCTAAGATTGGACTTCGAATTTTCGGGAACGTCCAAGACGGACTTTTGGACGATGCTTCCTCGACAGTCGACAGTGTCGGTTGAACCGAGTTTTTGAGAAAGGGATTCCGGACCGAGGAAACGAGGAAACGAGCCTACGAGGACGTGGGCCGGGCAAGAACAGTTTGGGCCTCACGCCCAAGGTGGGACAGCCGCCATGGAAGGCCCGAGGCAAGCAAGTGAGCCCGTTGGGCCAAACCGACCCTTTACCCTTCCTAGCCCATTGTCTAAACCTGAGCCAATTCAAGCCCAATAAATTCCCGAGCCCGTTCCTATTCATTTTCCGGCCTTTTTCCTAGGCCCGTCCTTCATTTTCAGCCCAAGGACAGATTGGGAAATGTGCAAGGTGGAAATGACCAAAATGCCCTTGGATATTTTGAAGAAAAGTCAAAAGGAAGAGAGAGAAGATGAGGTCATTTTCTTGGCAAGTTGGGGCAAGCATTAATGGCCTTAATGAGGCCTATCTCCAGCCCTCACTTCACTCTCTCTCTCCTCTTCATCTTCTCCAAAATCGCAGCCCTCTCTCCCCTTGCTTCCCTTGCCTTCCTGCAGTTTCAGTTTCTGACCTCTCACCGAAATTAGAGTTGTTCGTTGCCTTCCCGGTGGAATCTCGGGCCGTGCCACCTATCAAAATGTTCAGCACAGAAATTACGTACTGTTCACGGTGGCCGATCGCCGAACGGAGCTTCCGTCCGTCCCGTACGGCCGCCTGAAGTCGGCGGTCCTCCGACCGTCACTGTGCAGCGCCTCCTGTGCAGCTTCGGTTTTTCCTCCATTTCTATCCATTTTTGTCCTACCCACTGCCCACACCAACCACACACAACTCCCCCTTGACCCTCTGGAACCCCCAGCCACCGGAAACCAGCTCGCCGGAGCTCCGGCCAGCTTGTTTTTGCTCCGACCAGCAGCTTCCTCCTACTGCAGTGCTGTCTTTTGAAGTTTGGAGTTTGAGCAGAGGTTGCTGCTGTGATTTCCGTCTCGGGACTGCCTTGGAGTGTCGTGGGAGAAGTCCCCGGGTGTCGGGTTCGTCGCCGCCGCCGCGCCGGTGTCGCCGGCCCGCTTAACGGGTGAGTTTAGCTCCTAATCCCTATTTAGTGCCTAAACTTGCTTAGGGTTGGGTTAATTAGTGTTAATGCTGGTTTAGGAGGGTTAATTAAGTGTATTAGCCCTAAGATAGGTGGTTAGATATTTGATTAAGATTATCTTAGCTTAATCTTGCTTAATTATGCTTGATTATGCTTAAGTGTTGATTATGTGTGGTTTATGTGTTAATTAAGCATGTTTAGCTTAATTGATTGATTAATTGTGTTTAATCAATGTTTTGTTTAATTTCTGAATTTAATTTATTATTAATTGAATTTTCGAAAATTACTATTCACGGCACTGTTCATCCGGAAGTGAGATTGTGCATAATTTTATGTGCGTTGATCATATGAAGTGAATTGGATATAGCATTTCATAAGCATTCGCTTGAATCGCGTGATTTTCACAAAAGAAAGAAAATGATTTGTCCGAGGGACACTGGAAATGGACCGCCTTTATGAGAAAGAAAGTGATTTGTCCGAGGGACATTGGAAATGGACCGCTTTTATGAGAAAGGTGGGAAAAATGGTTTGTCCGAGGGACACTGAAAATTGATTGCTTTTATGAGAAAGGATTTGGGGTTTTATATGCAAGCATGTGTGCATTGGCTAATGCTCAAAGATAATAAATCAGTTGTGATGGTATGCTTGCGTGATCACTAAGTTGAACCCGCCGCCCCGGCCGAAGTTCGGGGGGTGATAGTCCGATTTATCGGAAACCCGGCGAGGGCACGGAAGGGCACGGTTGCGTCTCTGCGGAGGAAGGGCGCCGTAGCGCCGTGGCGCCTCAGTTGTGAGCCGGATGCGAAGTCGCGGTAGAGGCCGGGCCCATGCTCCTTCGGGAATGCCGTCTTGGGCGGGGGTCCCTTGACGTAGCCGCGCCTCATGGGGGAGGGCGATGCCTGGCTATGCCAGTAGACACCGGCGGGAGTTCGGTTGTAGCCCGAGGGGCAGTAATAATCGGAACACGTGTGGATGCAAGAGTGCATGAGAAATATGGTATCACTGGTTCCGATTANGGTTGCATGCGAACCGACTATATGATTGTTGGTTGCATTGCTTGCATTGTATGAGGTTTTACGTGCAGGGTATGGCATACCGGGTAAGGTTGCATGCGAACCGACTTTTGATTGTTGGTTGCATTGCTTGTGCTGTATGAGGTTTTACGTGCAGGGTATGGCATGCCGGGTAAGGTTGCATGCGAACCGATTAATTGTTTATTGGTTGCCCCTGTCTGTTGGTTGCTTACGGGTTGTTGGTTGTTTGTTGTTGGGTTGAGTGAGGGGTGGTTCTGGAGAGATACCCCAGGTTGAGTTGGTGTACTAACCGGGGCTTAGGGGGAAGAACTCGCTGAGATTTTATCTCAACCCGTCGTGGTTAACATTTTTCAGGCCCCTAGAATGGCGCACCCGCAGTGGAGAATCCTGCCCCCGTTTCTCCAGTGATCGACTTAACGGAGTCGAGTTTGATGGGTTCGAGTGACTGTGGTGTTGAACCCGAGGGTTCATTCTGTATAGCTGGATTAGCCTAGTTTCTTTTTGGCCTGGCTTAGAGGATGGATCGGCCCCTTTTGTCGGGCTTGTAATTCAAAAGACGATCCTCCGTTGATTAATCCAGTAAATTGTCTAAATGAGTAGTGATGGTTGTTCTTGTTATTCATCCCTCTATCCCTGATTGATTGAATGATTGTTTGTTGGACTGGGGATGGTTCATCTTCCGCTTGCGCATAACGAAAGATTAAAATGAATGGTCATCGACGAGTCCTGGGACGTCGCTTTCAATCGACCAAGAGAAGGGGTTGTCGCGTGCTCGGGGTTCGGGGCGTGACAGTAAGACTACATTGAAAAATTATTAAGATTTAGAACTAATGATCAAATAAAAAAGTTGAAGACTAAATTTACATTCGTACAAGAGCTTTATGAATTTTTTTTCGTAATTATCCTCATATCGACAATATTTTGAGGTGAACATGAAGTAATCTACAAGCTTTCAAAGTAATGTTCTCAAGCCGTTCCATGTAAGAGCTAGCATATCGAAAATATGGTAATCTTGGCTATAATTATAAAACGAAAAAATTACAAGACTTGAGTATGAGAGGCAATGAATGAACTTGATGTTGAAAAAACTCCTAGTTTTGATGTTAACAAATCATTTTATGTATGAATTTATACATCTCTTAAGAAGGAAAAGCCATAGGGTGGTGTATGCTTTTAAGTCTACTAGTGGCATAAGGAAAAGCATAAGGTGTCTTTGAGTGTGTCCGTACTAGACGAAAGATCCGAAGAGACGCAGCTTTTGAGTCTGTCAGTACCAGATGGAGGACCCGTATAGATGCAATTTCTAAGTCTGATTGTGCCATACGAAAAACTTAAGCAGACTCAGAACATTAGTCTATTAGACTCAGAATAAGACTACAAGACTAGATTACCAACGGTCTAGTATTTCACTTACTTTATTTCTATTGATTATGTTTTGATTGGCAGGATCAATCAATGGACAACTTCCAAAGAAAAATGGAGCATTTATGAAAGTCCAGATTCTAATTGTATGGGCGAACAGAATCCAAGGGGATATGATCTACTTTCAACGGTCAAAAAAACTTGCCTTATAAAGTCTGTCCCAGAAAGGGAAGACTAAACTTTCAAGGAAAGAGCCAACGGTCAAGTGTGGCTTGGAGAGTATATAAGGATATGATGAGACCTAGGAGACTAGATAGGATTAACATATTCCAAAGCTCAATTTTGTTCTTCATCAGTTGTCTAAAGTGCGAAATTGAGTGATCCTAGTGTATTACCAAGAAAATTGACTATGTAAGACAAATCACCACCAAGTGTTAACACTCAAGAGTGTGTAATCACCTTTAATCACATAGTGAAATCCAGCTTATTAGCTGATCGCCTGGAGAGTGGACGTAAACTTGTCTAAAACCGAACTACTATAAACTGTGTTTGCAATCTTCTCTACTTTCTCTATTTAATTTCTATTTGTAGATTGCAAAAAGGTTATATATACTTATTCGTAAAATCCCTCTACACCTATTCACCCCCTCTAGGTATCAATACTAACTACATCAATTGGTATCAGAGCCCTGTGCTCAATATTTTGAAGTGTTTATTACTTCTGAGTTAAAGATCCTCTATGGCTAGTATTCTTGCACTAGGTCTGATTGAGGGACAGAGCAACACTCAACCACCATACTTTGATGGTAAAAAGTACAATATATGGAAGAACAAGATGAATGCCTTCCTCAGATCAAAGGATCTGTTAGAATGGGATGTAGTTGTAAGATAAGCTGATCCCAATGTAGAAATTGGAAAAACCACAAAGAAAGATGATGGGAAAGAAATAGAAATATCGGCTACCATCTCTCTAGAAGAATTAACAAAGAGACAAACTCTTGAAGCTAAGGCTATCTACTCTCTTTACTGTGCTTTATCACCTAATGAATATAATCGAATATCTTCTTGTGATACGGCAAAGGAAGTATGAGATAGACTGCACGTGACCTATGAAGGGATTGATTGTGTTAAAGAGATCAAAGTAAACATTTTACTTGGTCAATATGAATCCTTCAAGATGAAATAGGGGGAGTTCATAGGAGACATGTTCAGTCGATTTACAGAAATTGTAAATGGACTGGCATATCAAGGACAACCTGTTCCTGGACCAATGAAAGTCAACAAGCTTTTAAGAGGATTATCAAAAGAGTGGAATAATGTGAAGACCTCCATATGAGAAACTCTGCGAATTTCTCCTCTAACAGTTGATGAGCTTGTTGGCACCTTACAATCCTATGAAGCAGAACAAATGAACGAGAAAGTGGAATCTAGAGGTAAGAAATCCATTGCTCTTAAGTTTAATATCGATTCTAAGGACGAGCTGGATGACGAAGAACTTGCACTGCTAATCAGAAAGGTAAAGAAGTTAAACAAGAAAGGCAGAAAGTTCAACAGCAAGAAGCAAAACAGACATTCTGGACAATGAAGGACAGAGGATGAGGAAGAATATGTCAAAGATGTTGTCTGTTTCAAATGCAAAAAGAAAGGTCACATAAAACAAAATTGTCCCAAGCTCAAGAAGAACAAAGGGAAATATGAAAAATACAAGAAGGCCTTGAAAGCTGAAACATGGAGTGACACTAAGGTTGAAGACAGTGAAGACGAATATGGCAACATTTGTCTAATGGCACATTCAGACTCAAACTCTGGAATAGATTTGGAATTAGACTCAGACTTAGACTCAGACAAAGAGACTAAGGTTAGTCATTCTGATATTCTTACAGAAATTTTAGATTATATAAACGAGCTGTGTTCTAATTTAAAATCCACTTTGAAAAGGATCTCCGGTTTAAAAAAGGAAAATCACAAGTTGAATCAACAGAATTACTCTTTGAAAGAAAAATTTGATGATCTCAGAAATGAATTTTCTGAAATAAAGGAAAATTGAGATTCTTTTTTAAATGAGAATGAGTATCTCAAAAAGGAACTTTTGGAGACAAAGGAAAATTGAAATTCTTTGCAAAATGAGAATGTATCTCTCAGAAAGGAAATTTTAAATATCGCTACAAAGTTTTCTAAATGATTGAAAACCTTGCAGCATATACTTTCCATTCAGATCCCTTACTATGATAAGTCAGGACTTGGGTTTTATAAGGAAAGTGATTCTTTAATTGATTTTCCTAAGGTCAAAGAGAGAATTAAACAGAGACCTCCTTGACAAGCCTACAAAAATCATTTCAAAAACAATTTTGTAAGACCTATTGGTTGAGACCATTTCAAATGTTCTAATTGTGGAGAAAAAGAACATTTTGAAAACAAATGTCTTAAAGTTTAGAGACCTGTTTAGAAGAAATGGATAGACAAAGCATATACTACTAACCTTGAAAGACCCAAGAAAATCTGGGTACCAAAGAAGAAATGAGTATGCGTGTTGATTGCAGGTAAACTTCAGAAGCAAGAAGAAATGGTACTTGGACAGTGGATACTCGAGACACATGACTGAAGACTCAAGAATATTCGTTGGCTTAGAAAAGGTTAAAGGATGAACAATTTCTTTTGGAGGAAACACCAATGGAAACATTATTGGATTATGAATGGTTAAGATTGGAAGTCTAATTATCAACAATGTTTCTCTAGTTAAGGGATTGAACTATAATCTTCTAAGCATTAACCAACTATGTGATGCTGGTTTCAGAATTGATTTCAAAGAGAACTTTTATTCTGGAACTAGCAACGACTCTTCTTAATCATTCACTGGACGAAGGCATGGGAACATCTATCTCCTGGATATAAATGAAGATATTGCCAAATGTCTAATTTCAGTCCAAGAAGAAGAAAATCTTTGGCATCACAAACTTGAACATGTCAGTATGAAACAAATCTCTAAGCTATTCAGCAAAAAGCTTGTTCATGGTTTGCCTTCGTTAAGTTATAAGAAAATAGATCTTTGCTCCGCATGCACTCTGGAAAAACAGGTAAGAAGCTCCTTCAAATCTATGAATCAAGTTTCTACTAAACTTGTATTGCAGCTTCTTCATATGGATCTATTTGGACCAACTAGAAATCAGAGCAATGGAGGTAAGAAATACTGTTTTGTAATTGTAGATGATTATTCTCAGTTTACATGGGTATTCTTTTTTGCTAATAAAGAGAAACTTTCTCTTATTTCTCTATTTTTGCAAAAAGAGTTCAAAATGAGAAATGTTACTCCATTTCTAGCATTAAAATAGATCATGGTGGAGAATTTGAAAATCAAGACTTTGCAGATTTTTGTGACAAAAATGGCATTCGGCATACGTTCTCCTCTCCCTACACTTCAGAACAAAATGGAATTGTAGAAAGGAAGAACAGGTCTTTGCAAGAAATGGCCATAACTCTGCTTAGTGAAAGCAAGGTAGCAACTCGTTTCTGGGCAAAAATAGTTTCTACTTCATGCCATATCATTAACAAAATCTTTCTTAGACCAATTCTTGAGAAAACTCCCTATGAAATTTTCAAAGAAAGAAAACCAATTGTTTCCTATTTTTCGTATTTTTGGTTGTCAATGCTTTATTCTAAAAAATGCTAACAATCATCCAAGCAAGTTTGAAGAAATGTCAGATGAAGGTATTTTTATGGGATATTCAAACTTTAGTAAAGCATATAGAGTGTTCAACAAGAACACTCAGACTGGGGCGGACTCCATGAATGTGAAGTTTCTGGAGTAAGATGTTTTCAACCAAAGCATAACTGAAATTAAAGATTTAGAACCAACTATTGCTCCTGAGAAATCAACTCTCAACAAAGAAGCTGACTTTTTTCAGAAATCAGTTACAGAGGAAACTGAAGAATAGAGAAACATTCAGCTGGATACTACTCATTCACCAGAAGATTTTGATGATAGAGAAGTGCACAACAAAAACTGGAAACATAAATCCAATCATCCTCAAGAGCTAGTCATTGGAAATATCGATGAAGGAGTTCGAACCAAATCGAAGAACAAAAAGGAGAAAGTGTTGTGGCACTTATCTCCGAGATTGAACCCAAAGGAATAGATGAAGCCCTTGAAAATGAAAGCTGGATAGAAGCAATGCAAGAAGAACTCCAGCAATTCAAAAAAAATGATGTGTGGGAATTGGTTCCCAAACCCAAAGGGAGAACCATCGTAGGCACCGAATGGGTCTTCAAGAATAAAGTGCATGAACAAGGTAAGGTGACCAGAAACAAGCAAAGCTTGTAGCCAAAGGTTATTCTCAATCCGAAGGAATAGACTATGATGAAACCTATGCACCTGTAGCAAGATTAGAAGCAATCAGACTGTTGCTTGCTTATGCTTGCTATCAAAACTTCAAGCTATACCAGATGGATGTGAAGAGCACCTTCTTGAACGGATTTATCAAAGAAGAAGTCTATGTAGAACAACCTCCTGGTTTCGAGGAACCAAGAAAGCCAGATCACGTATACAGATTGAAAAAGGCACTGTATGATCTGAAACAAGCTCCTTGAGCCTGGTATGAACGACTGAGTAAGCTCCTATTAGACATCGGCACAGTACATTTTGGAAAAGACCTTTGGGATTGGTGTACAGTTCGAAGATGCCAGTATTGATTGATCCAATGACGGCGGGGAATGGTCGTCGGAGCTAGAGAGCCTAAACAAATAGCGACTCCTAGCAAGCTTCTAGGATGTTGAAGAGGGCAAGTATGAGCTGAACTGCACACCAGTTAAGAGAATAAATTTTGTATCGGGATGGTGTAGCAAAAGTGTGAAGAACTTATGATACTTCAATTGTTAGAACGAGGTCTAAGATGGCAGAATCACTAGTCTAAAGATTTTGGGCCTGAATTGGATGAAGGACTNATTTTACAAGTTTACATAAATCTGTATTGTTTTACAGACGTAATTCGATTTTAAAATTGTTTGCCCAAGTACGGACATTTGTCATAATACTTCACATTCGAAAGGGCATTTGTTTGGAGATTGAAGAACTCTTGAACTTCAATTTTCCAATAGATCTGGGTCAATTATTAGTTGATGACCAACTACTTACAACACACTGCGATCACACTCAAGTCAACACTCATACCCTTAATAATCAGTGAATCTTTCAACTTAGGCTGTTTGATTCCTTCCATCTCTTTTTTCTAGTGAATGATTCCATCCATCTCAAAAGCCACAATTGCATTAGTTTCTCACCTGGAAATAAGTTTCATATGAGGTTTTCCACGGTGAACACTGTCAGCAACACATTTCATCAAATGATGACATGATAACTACTTAAAAAATTGTAAACGGTTATCTCAAAACGAAAGATATTCTTTCTTTTTTCCAGTTTCATTTTAGTTTTTACTACTATTAAGTAAATTTAATACATTTTAGTGCCAACCCATCCATTTTAAATTATGACAGACTGTGACGTCCCTCCTGCACCTTATGAAATACTGACTTTGACTCCCTTAACTTATTGGACCAAAAGCATATAGCAAATGCCCATTTAACATCTAAATAGACAGAGATCAATCAACATTCATTCTGTGATATAGTGGAAACACGAACTTGTTGTCATGTGGATTGCTGCTGATACAAGCAACTTGGGCCATTCAGAATCTATGTATGGATTGCTTTCGTGCTTGAAGGGTCATAAAACTGAACCAAATCGTCAAACCCAACTTATTTGAACATAAAGGCTTATTTAGGATCTTGTCGGTGTACTCTACCCATTTTGTCCAAGACATTCTACCAAGAGGGTCTGAGTCATTACCAAGAGAAAAGACAGCACAGCAGATGCCAAAGTCATTTTTCTAAGTTCCCATAGTGTTAGTGTAGCTTTCAATCCAGAAAGTCTCTGGCCACATATTATTCCTACTTTAAGAAATGATCTTCGAATGACTCCTTCAGTAAAGTTGACAACTTTGATTCCTAACAAACAATAACAACTACAAAAATTCAAATTCGCAAGGAACCACATGTCACACAAACAACCCATCCAATAGAATATTAAATTTTGAGAGCACATCCGATTCTCTCTTAGACACACTCAACTTAAAATCTGACGCTTGATAAACAATAGTTATAGTCAGCCTGCCAGCATCCTTACCAGTGCAACAAAAAAACGAGCTACTACATCTAAAGACTTTATTGCTGCCGATTGCATCCAGGTCTTTTGATTGCCATGCTGTTAAAATATTGATCCAATTTCTAGAATTATCTAGTATAAACTTTTGCTAGAAAAGTCTAGAAAAATCCTACAAATTATCTATCACTTAGGCAACTAGAGTAGTCTAGAAAAATCATCAACTAGAGGAGTCTAGAAAAATCAACAACTAGAGTAGTGTAGAAGAATCTAGAGATAAGAGCAGCAAGAAAAGTCGGTCATGCATGCCTATAAATAGGCTAGGGGGACATCCACTAAAAGGATCTCCAACACACACCAACTTCAGCTCCTTCTCTTGTATTACCCACCAACTAATAAAAGTTTTCTTTATTTTTCCCTTGTGCTTCCTTTGCCAAATAACCTTCTCTCAAAATTACATCCATATTTCCTAGTCTATTTTACACACACAAGCACACGCTTCCACAAATAACCAACAGTGGTATCAGAGCCACGTCTTTGGTTGGTATTGGGCGTTTGTCCTAACCACCCACTCCTAAAAACTACCCATCCAAATTCCAAACAACTAAACTATGGCCACTGCTACATCATCTGCATTTTCCATTCCTATTTTTGATGGGAATAACTATGATTTTTGGAGTATCAAAATGACTACCTTCTTGATGGCCAAAGACCTATGGGACATCGTGGAAAAGGGTTACAAGGCTCCGCAAGAAGGTGCGAGTGTTCCGAAGGATCAACTTCAAAAGGATGCAAGGGCACTTTATTTTATTCAACAAGCACTCTCGGAAACGATATTTCCGAGAATAATAGGAGCGAAGACTGCAAAGGGAGCTTGGGAGATACTTTGAGAAGAATTTCAAGGATCAAAAAAGGTACGTATTATCCGGCTTCAAACTTTAAGAAGAGATTTTGAGAATTCTAAAATGAAAAATTATGAGACCGTCCAAGAATATTGTGGAAAATTAAAGGAACTAGTTAATCAAATGAGAGCCTATGGAGATGAGATCACTGATCAAAGGGTCGTAGAAAAAATATTGGTGTCACTTACTAAAAAATACAATTCTATTGTGACAACTATAGAAGGAACTAAGGACTTGGCGACTCTATTAGTGAGTGAATTAATTGGCTCTCTAGAAGCACATGAGAAAAGATTGATGGCACAAGATGAAGATTCAATTGAAAGTGCCTTTCAATCTAAAATAAACGTATGGTCTCATCAATCTAAAAATGGTGGAAGGAGCTCATGGAAAAATAAAAAAGGAGGAGAAACTACACAAAGGGAAAAGTATCCACCTTGTGGCATTTGCAAAAAAACAAATCATTTGGAGAAGGATTGTTGGTTCAAAAATAAGCCACAATGCCGCTTTTGTAAAAGATATGGCCACGTAGAAAAAGATTGTCGATCGAAAACAAATAATCAAGCTAACTATGTTGAAAAAATGAAAGAAAGTGAAGACAATATATTCTACGCGGGCCAAGCAGCAAATAATAAGAAAAACGATACATGGTATATTGATAGTGGCTGTAGCAATCATATGACTAGGGACGAATCTATTTTCGCCGATATTGATAAGTCAGTGAATTCCCAAGTAAAATTGGGTAATGGTGCATTAGTGGATGTCAAAGGAAAAGGCACCATCGCCGTAGAAACAAATAAAGGACCAAAATATATTCATAATGTATATCTAGTTCCCAGTCTAGCGCAAAATCTCTTGAGTGTGGGACAAATGATTCAAAATGGGTATTCTTTATACTTTAGATGAGATACCTGCA